>CAUJAO010000349.1:0-18356 GCA_963082485.1 Eudonia mercurella
ATATAGCACCTCCAACTAACATCCGTTGGACGTCGGTCCCCGAGCTATACCACCCAGCTCGGAGGAAGAGATTCCCTTTGGCCTTCCTCAATGTGGCATTCTACCTACCACAGGCATGGCATTCCCTACAAATATATGTATGTTTGCAACAAATAAACTCAAAAACTACTGGACCGATTTAAACAATTCTTTCACCATTAGAATGCTACATTAGCGCTGAATAACATAGGCATATATTTAAAAAATGCGGTACGAATTCCGCCGGGTCAGCTAATTATTTAAGAAAACGATGTAAGCCATGACGTGTGTCTGTATTTTGGTTTTGTGGTTTTCTGACCATACCAATGCGCAAGTAAAGTAATGAGTCTATACACTATCCCTCTGCTGGGCATTGGCCTCAATTATTGAAATCGAGTTATCGCTAAAAATAATGAGTATTAGCTTAATCACCACGCTTGCCAAATGCAGAGTGGATGTGGTGGATCCTCAACTGAAAGTCGCTTGCGCAAGCCTAAGCACTTTAACCTTGTCTTATAGTACAGATACTTTTTTTTTAAAACATATATATACAGATACAGATATAACATTAAAATTACAATCTATACTAATATAATAAAGCTAAAGAGTATTTTATTATTTTAAGTTAAAAATTTTCTTTTTTATATATTTTATTTTAATTTTAAATCAAACCTACGACCTTTGGATTGTCTAAAGGTTGTGGTTTCGATTCCTACTCGAGCTTCCTGAGGCTGGTTTTTGGATTTTTTCTAGTAAAATTAAAGCTAAAGAGTTTGATTTTTTGTTTGAACGCGCTAATCTCTAAATTTACCTGTCGGATTTGAAAAAATATTTTTGCATTTGATAGCCCAGTTTTGTGGAAGGTTATAGGCTATTTAACATCACGCAATGACATATAAAATAGTCAGACAAAACACTAAACGAATACGATGTACTAGCGCATTTGGGCGACGCGGTGGGTCGAGGTTCGAGGAGCAGCTACTCATAAATATCTCGGATGACTATATTGGCGCAGGAGGAAGTACGTATGTGTATAGGTTGAATGACCAGGCCACACACCAAAAGAGATGAATAATAAAACGTTTAATAAATTATAATTACTTTTATAATGTAATGTATCATAATGTTCTACTTATACTATATTTTGCCCCAATTTAACCCAGGACTTCGGAACACTTGCTCTTATTACCAATCGGCTAAGGGCTAAAACAGTGCTTAACCGACCGTCAATGACGCGTAACGGTCAGCGTCGTACTGTTGTATTCATAAGTGACTAAATATTTAAGCATACGCGAGTAGAATTCTCTGCCATCATCTGTGTTCCCAAAAACTTATAACCTGAATTCCTTCAAGGCGAGAGTTAATAGGCATCTTCTAGGGCATGTGCTCCATTGTAAACCTCATCTACGCTCACCATCAGGCGAGATCGAGGTCAAGAGCTGTCTCATAAGGCATTAAAAAACCTACGGTCTGTTTAGCACTGTTTTAGCCTTAACGAAAAGAAGAAATAAAAATCCTCAATATCCATTGCATTTATTGAAGGTACCAACCTACCCGAGCGGCGTAAAGTTCCGCGTGTGCGACGACTGCTACACTCAAACGTTGAATCGTAACTCTCAATCGGAGCACGATCACCTGATGATGAGTAGCCACTCGGACTCAGCTAGCGGGGCCACCTGCATGGACTGGTGCCTGTCGACTGATGCAGCGAGGAACGGCGCGGTCAGGGCGGAGTTCAGCTACGAGTTCACGCCTAACGTAACACTGTGTTTGACCGTTATGAAGATGCATTCCATCAATTTGGATTACCCGAGGTAATTAATTAATTTATAATGGTAAAGACGCCTGCACGTCACGCCGACTATCCAAAACTATCAAATTTCTGCAATAAATATTCAACCATATATGTAAGACTTAAAGTTCAATATCTCAGTGATAATTAATGATACGGGCCCCCGGGAAACAGGGGCCCCGAACGTTTGTGAGCAAATATTCGTAAATTATGTTAGCCATAATATCACATTTAATTTGCCCCCCCCCCCCCCTACAATTTATTGTACAGGGCCCGTCAAAGGCAAGCTACGCCACGGTCGAAGAGTTAAGATTAGTATGACATTTATAACAGGCAGTAAAACCTTTCCCTGTGTGGTGCCGGGGATAAAGAATTGCACCACCCCTGCTTCATTTCTTCTCGTGGGTGTCGCAAAAGCAGACTAGAGACCGTTCCAGACGATGGTCAACAACATCTCTCTTGGTTACTCTCAACCTACTGCGATTGCCAACCCGCCTGCCAAGCGTGGCGATTATGGCAAATACCCCTCATAAAAAATGCCTTTGACCAGCAGTGGACGTCTTTTGGCTGAGATGAGAAAGGATGAGTAAAACCTTACAATGTATGTTAATAAAAAAACTCCATATGTACAAAGTTTAAGTTTTAATATTATTCTTGAGTAAATAACAGCTGTTACAAGACTTCTACATTGTAGTAATTGTCTTATCTTGACTTGTCTGTACGTACAGTATACCATCAAATTGATTTAAGCATATTAAATGCTCAAAAAAATCCTCACATTTAAGTTAAATAATTTTTAATGCGTATGTTTTAAGTCTACTTTTGCTTGAATCAAAAATGATGACAGAAGTGTTACACAAAAACTCACTCCAAACACGTAAACGTAAGGTTGGTTTTTCTAAATTCAAAGTAATAAAATTCAAAATTCAAATTACATCTATCAATTTTCTACTGGCTGCACGTTTATTATTAATAGTATGTTGGATATCCAATTGTATCCAAAGTAATAAATATTGAGTATTGAGTACTTTTTATATGTACAATAATACACTTCCTTGACATTTTGGTTATTTGGGAGTATTATTAAGGATACTATACCTACTGTACTTGAACCAGGTTCCTTCTAGACCGCAGCGACGAGGTGGCCCGCGAGCTGTCTCGGGGCGGCGACGCTCGTCTCTTAGTGCGCGCGCGCAGGTCTCTGCTATTGGCCGCCGCCGAACTCTATTCGAGAACACCACACGAGAAAAAGTAAGTTTGTAGATTCATTATTAATTGTCAAAACTTAAAGTACGTAGAGTGACGTTTGCCGTATTTTTGCAGAAATGAATAAATAAACTTTTTTTTTATCTTTCTATGAAGGATGAATGTGTTGACATGTGCTAAATCAAAATAGTTATTAATGAAAACTTAATTTGTACAAAGTGTTTTTTAACGTCGAAATCTATTATAATCTAAGACATATCTTTATTAACCCTACGGTAATATCTTGTACCCGAGAAGAATCCACAATAAACGTGGCAACGATTTGGTAATTTATTTCTCAAAACAGTTTTAGAAAAATATATATAAAAAACAATAACAATTTATCACATTAAAAATTATACTCGTAGTAACTATCAATTCATATGTTATATTTTCTTATTTTTCGTGCGCTATTGTGTATGTAAACTATATCATAACACACTTCATAATAATAATCTTTACTCTTAAATCTCGCTTTAACTTTAGTTAAAGGCATGTATAAAAAGTCTCTCTATTGATTAGTCAATAGAGAGACTGATGCTGCGATGTGTTCACGCTGCATCAGTTGTCTTCGCGTCTGGTCTCCATTTCCACTTAACAACAGATGAAGCGGAGTCATTTGCCGAGCTAGGTTTAAAAAAATATACGAAAAAGTCTATTATCGGCGTCGAACAGCCCCAGTTACGTCATGGTTATTTACAGCGGGGTGGGCAACATCGGTCGCCTAGCCGAGACTGGAGCGGCGCACGCGGCGCGCTGCCTTGCGCACGCGGACGCCATGGCCACGCTGGTGAAGCATCAAGCGCACCACCTAGTACCGCAGCAGGGCGCGCACCCTAGTCAGTGGTTATTTGTTTATTTTTCCTTATTTAGTGGCTTAGAGCGGGCAGCACGTTAAGCCAGCGTCAAAGTAAAATTAAAAAAGCTGCGGATCGTGTTCAGTGGCGTGCACTTGGAGAGGCTTATGCCCAGCAGTGGATTAGTGTAGGCTGATGATGATGACGATGTTGAAAGTTAAATTACATACAATAAAAATTTTTCTTGTTGGTATACTCAAGGGGTTTGGGGAGAAATATAATTTCCACCAATCATTTTTATTTTTATTCATATTTACTGAAAAAAAATAAAACAAAACTGCAGTCATTGCACCTTTACTTTCCCGCCAAAAGGTCCCATTCAATGCTTGTTTGTTTATTTCAAGATTATTTTGCACTTTGAAAGGTTTGCACATTTAGCCAGTGTCAAGAAAAACTATATTGTAAAATATTTTCTTTGTTTATATATAATATGTGATACCGATCACATTTAATGATTATTTATTTATTTATTTATTAAACACAATTAAACGAGTATAAACCCAATAACATAATTATCATAAACCTAGGTACATAATTTGCATTTATAAAAACTAAAAAACAATTTGGTAGTTAAATTCGATTAAATGTCATTTCCCCTAATCCCCTCGAGTATCAGTAAAGATGTGGGACTTTACTGAGACATCATGTGGTCTTGTTGCGTTTGCGGTGTTTTGTTTCATTTGCCAACACTTGTACATGTTCACGAACACTCAATTATTACCCCAACAACTGAAAAACCTAAATTTTTAGAAAATAAAACAAAATAAACTGCAAACGTGACTCTATATATTCCCGCTAACATGTCACAGTCGTTGTTCATTTATTTAAGGAATTCTCAGGGTAATGCCCATTTCAATTTCGTCACAACAGGTCAAATCGTCCGATCACTATTGGAAGCCGAGAAATGGGAGTTAGCATTAGAGATTGCCACAAAGTCAGGGCTCCCTAGAAACAGCGTGCTAGCTGCTTGGGGAAAAGCTTGTCTCAAAGCCGGATGCTTCAGGCAAGCGAGGGAGAAGTTCGCACATTGCTTCAAGAATACAATTAACATTTGTATTGAAGAAGACTGTGAATATGGCAAAGAGGCTTCCGAGTCCCACTTCATGAGTAGACGGTTGCAGAGCTTGAGGTGCTCGGAGAGGTCGAGTTCGGTGTCTAGCGTGCAGTCTGATGGGCGGCCTCGGAACAATCCGCCTCTGTTGAACGAGATTGTGAACATGTTGGAAAACATGAACTATCCGGTCAATCAGCAGCTGTTGAATAAAGCGGAGACGATAAAGGTGAGGTTTGGCATTTATTTTATGTATAATCAACTAATAACATCATCCATGCCAATTATGTTTAAGTTGAGGTTAGGGGAGGCCTTATGTTTTTAAATTCTTCCAATTATATAGACAATCCTTTGGCCGTTTGATCGATTGCAGCATACTAAATTGTCTAAATTAACTTCACAATTAAGTAAAATAAGCTTGAATGCGCAAGCTTTACGTCTACTATTAGATTTATAAAAAATATTTACAGCATATCTCGAAAATATGCTCTAATAACTTATCAGTAAGGTTTGATTCTGTCTTAAAGTCATAGATGTATTTGATTAATTATGTTGCATCGAATTACTTGATAATGACTACGTACGGATTTGCGAAGTAATGCTTTCAATTGATAAGAAGATGAGGTTACAAAATTACAAAGTTTAAAATGTTTACAGCACTTTAATGTTTTTCTAAAAATATTGTTTCAGACTACAAACGAGAAACTGACGTCACTGAATGTAGGTAAAAAGAAAATACAACTGACCGAGCCGGCTCTCAACATAATGCACACACTCGCCAGCGTAAAGAAGATCAAACTAGGTGACTACAGCGACTTCCAGACTGCTATCATCCAACCAAAGAAGAGCTTAGCGCAAGGACTCCTGCGCAGAAACAACAACCACACGGAAACCAAAGCGGAACAGAACCACAAAAGACTCGATCCGTTCTTTTTTAAAGAATGCGTGTTCTATCTCAGTAACTACGGATCTCATGTGGCCAATATAGCGTTCTTCTTGAAACATAGTAACATGGCGGAGGTTATAACGTACTGCTACGACAATTTAGTGGAGAAGGAGACGTTTACGGAGTGCGTTTATATGGAGTGTTTGAAGAAGGACCGTGTGAATGAGCTGCTGAAGGCTATGAGCGATAAGGACGTCACGCTGGAGATGTGGGCGGTAAGTGCAAACTTTTTAGTTATTAACTTTTACTTTTTAATTTCAAACCTTTTTTGAAAATAAAAAATAAAAAGTTAATATTAAAACCTTTTTTGGGTCGTCTTTTTAGTCTCGAGTACTACTAGGTACGTACTTTGTTTTTCTTTAATTGACTTTACAGTCTTGGTTATGTATCTCTAGTGTCAGGTAGCAAGCAGTAGTGGGTTTGTCTAATAAAACTAAACCTGCTTTAGGAATGCCAATTCAATAGCTTTGCAAGATAAGTCATGTTCGAGTCCCAAGGGGTTATAACTGAGTTCAAGTCTAAGTAACCTATTGTCTAAATTGTATTTCTTTACCCATTGTCTAATTCAAATAAAAAATATTTATTCAGCTTCACATAAAATTAGATATTAAAAAATAAAACTTAAGTCTATAAGGTACCTCAATCGCTATTGTATTAGTTTGTGAAGCCTAGCGGCAACACCTTGCATTTACCGTTTTATATCATTGTTGTATCGACAAGTGGACTGTATTTTTTAGGAGAAAATGAATTAAAAATCGATGACTCGGGTTGCACAAATCCGACAACAAAGCAAGGGAGTACGACTCACCTTTCCTCTGCAACAGCCGGCTTCTCACGTAGAATCGCAACTCCTGAACTGGTGAAGGCGTACGACGTCTTCCGAGACCCTGGCCAGGGTTGATAGGTTCTAGAGGGAAACGCTGTAACGCACGGCGTATAACGCGACTGTCGCACCGAGCTCTCGACAGATAACTGTCTGATTCAAAATTTTGAAAGCTTGAGGCGCTTGTGGCGCTAGTGTCGCTGCGCCTAATGTTGTTCTACCACCATCGCGGGTAATATCGCAAGAGTGCGGTAGTTCCGACTGAGCGTCGGTTAAATGGTCGCATCACATGATTTGATGTAGGAAATGTACAACCACGAATACGGAACACACCCCCTACCGAAACCAGTGTGATGGTTTCTATTTAAAAAAAATATCATAAAAATATTTAGTTCTATTTTTATGGAAAAGGCTGCTAAAGGCCCTTTTTTAAAGAAAAAAAATTGAAATAGAAAAGTAATTAACCTAGCTTAGAATTAATATTTATTTAATTTTAAATTAAAACTGGATATTTAAAGCAGGCTAATTAATGTATGGTAAAGGACAAAGTTTATTAACAGGTCTTTGTAACACACTTTTTTCTGTGCGTAGTGTTACACAGCGGACAAACCCGTCTGGACCTGGATGTACCTTTTCTACCTTTCCTAAAGGCCATTTACAAGTGGGGACATTATCAGTCTTTATGAGAACAATATCACCAATATTTATATTGGAAGAAGAAGTAAACCATTTTGCTCTTTGCTGTAACGTGTTTAAATATTCACTACTCCAACGTTTCCAAAACTGTTGCGAACACTTTTGCATGTACTGCCAACGTGACAGTTTGTTAGTGTTTATATCGTGAACATCATATTCAGCCAAAGCAGTTAAACTTCGACCAATTAAAAAATGTCCGGCCGTCAAAACATTAAAATCGTTAGGGTTGTCGCTAGCTGGCAGCGGGCACAGCGGTCGCGAATTAAGGATTGCCTCTGCCTTACAAAAAATGGTAGAAAGTTCCTCAAACGTTAAGGATTTTTCACCTACACTTCGTACCAAGTGATACTTAGCTGCCTTGATGCCAGCTTCCCATAGTCCACCCATATGGGGAGCACTAGGGACATTAAACTTCCAAACTAGCTGTCGTTTAGCGCAGCCATCCGAAATGTCACCTTGACAATCTCGCAAGAACTTTTGTACTTCTGTGATATGCTTACTCGCGGCGACAAAATTAGTACCACAGTCTGAATATAACGCAGAACACATGCCCCTACGCGCTACGAACCGGTCAAAGCACGCGAGAAAACAATCCGCGGACAGCGAAGACAACACTTCTAAATGCACCGCTTTTGTTGAAAAACATACGAACAGCGCTAAGTACGCTTTCGAAACTTTAGCATTACGGCGTAAACTTTCTTTTATAAAGAAGGGACCACCGAGGTCCACTCCGACGTGATCGAATACTTTATTAGGCATCAAACGAGTGGCAGGCAGAGGAGCCATCTCCGGCTGTGATAATAAAGTCGGTTTGTTTTTAAAGCAAATGAGACATTTAGATAATACGGATCTAATGACGCTACGAGCGGACGGGATCCAATAATTTTCATTTATGATACTTTGTAAGGTACGCGGCCCTACATGTAAGTATTTTTCATGTAAATATTTAATTAAAAGTCTCGTAAAAGGACTATTCTTAGGAAGCAAACGCGGGTGTTTAGAGTTATAAGGAAGCTCCGAGTGGCCGATACGACCCCCTACCCTGAGAAAGCCGTCAGCATCAAGAAACGGAGACAATTTGCGCAAAGAAGGCACGAACTTTTTATTTTTAATTAATTTAATTTCCGTTTCGAAATAGGCAGTTTGAACTAACTTTATTAAAACATTTAAGGTCTGATTTAACTCAAGAGTACTTAGTCTCACTGATTTAAATTTAAAATTACTTTTTTCACGAGCTAATTTTAAAATCCAAGTAAAAGTTCTTTGCATTTTAGAAAACGATGAGAATTTATTAAATATTCTTTCGCAAAGATCCTGTTTAGTTTCCCCCGGTAAGCTATTATCTTGTAATAACAAGTTAACAGAAATTTTTAATTCCGGTAATTGAACGTCACTTTTATGAATAAAAACCGATATTGGCCAATCGTTGTAGTCTTGATACATCCAATCGGCGCCCATCAACCACTGTTTACTACAGCTGACAAGTTGCGCTGGAGACGCTCCGCGAGAACCGATGTCAGCTAAGTTGTGCTCACTAGAAACGTGTCGCCAACAGTGTGGGGGTAAGATTTCAATTATTTGAGTCACACGGTGACTAACATAAGTTTTTAATTTATAAGGTTCGGTTTGGAGCCACGACAATACGATTGTCGAGTCCGACAAAGCTGTGATTTTAGTGATTTTAACTCTAGTGAAAGAATCACAAACAGATTTAATTAATTTACTAAGTAAGACAGCACCCATCAATTCCAATCGTGGGATTGTGAGTTGTTTTATTGGCGCAACCTTAGATTTTGCAGTTACTAAACGCACTTTCACGTTATTTCTATTATCGCGACTGATAACATAAACGCAGGCTGCGTAGCCGCGTAAAGAAGCGTCACTAAAGCCTACCAACTCACACTGCGTTTCTCCCGAGAGCAACATGTGGCGTTCAATACGAAGTTCGGCCAACAATGGTAGTTCCGAGATAAAATTTTGCCATCTATCTTTTAAATCGTCCGGCAACAGTTCATCCCAACCGATCCCTAATTTCCATAGCTCCTGCATGAGGGTCTTAGCTTCAAACGTGCACGGCGCGACAAAGCCCACGGGGTCATATATCGACGCGAGTAGTTTAAGTACCGAGCGCTTCGTGGAGACAGCATCGGCCTTATTTATTACGAAACAAAAACTATCATTTGTCGGAAACCATTTCAATCCCAGAACCTTTAGGGTTCGATCTTTTTCATCACCAGAAAAACTTATTGAGCCTTCCCTATTCTCGATCGGAACGCGCTTAAGGAGATCCTCACTATTACTCATCCACTTTTTTAATGTTAACTTTGCGCTTTCAAAAATACCTATAAGCTGATCCTGTACTTCACAAGCCTCCTCGAAGGTAGAACATGAATAGATTCCATCATCCATGTACACCCCTTCTCGGAGTACCTGGGCGGCGAGTGGGAAACGTTCTCCCTCGTCAATTGCCAGCTGAAGTAAAGTTCGAATAGCTAAAAACGGTGAGCAACTAAGACCGTAAGTTACGGTGTTCAATTCGTACAATTTAATAGGTTCGTTAGGTGATTCTCTAAATAAAATGTGCTGATAGCCCCTGTCACTTTTTCGTAACGAAATTGCGCGGTACATTTTACAAACGTCAGTTACTAGGCAAAACTCGAAAAGTCTAAAATTTAAAATTATCACTGCTATGTCGCGGTACAAACTCGGCCCTACTAGAAGTATATCATTCAAAGAAACGTTATTACTACTTTTCGCCGATCCGTCGAACACAACACGCAACGGAGTCGATGTGCTACTAGGCCGCAAAATACTATGATGTGGAATAATATACTTGCTAGGTTTATCACCTTTATAAAGCTCCATATGTCCGAGATTCTTATATTCGCGCATGAACTCGATGTATTTTTTCTGTAATTCCGGAGTGCGCGCGAGTTTGCGCTCAGTGTATAATAACCTACGTTCGGCTATCGCACGCGTCTCACCGAGCGGCGGGTGGCCAGGTGCGAACGGTAACGGCACGACATACCGCCCGTTCGATTCCCGGGTGTGTTCTTTCGCGAATATATCTTCGGCTAATTTGTCCATAGGACTGACTAGAGGTGAGCACGGCACTTCCTCAATTTTCCAAAATGAACGTAACGTTTCATCTAACGACTGTTCTTCTTCGTAAGAAATAGATAAATGTAAATTTTGCGAAATATGTTTTTCACGCGGGTATAATTTACCGCTTATAACGAACCCAAACACGGTTTCGATTACACTTGGAATGCTATCATTAATTATTAACGGTTTATCTTTAATGAGAAAAGGCACAATGTCATTTCCTAACAAAATGTCAATTCGAGACCGGTTATAAAATAATGGATCCGCTAATTGAAACGATCGATATTCGTTAATTACGCTATCTGAAAAAATAACATTTGGCATATCAGCTGATACCTTGGACACGATAACCAAATTAACGTCGAACGTCGGACCGTCAAAATGTCTCGGTTTTATCGTGCACGTAACCATGCCCTGATTTTTAATAAATCCACCGCCTAAGCCGTTAATAGTAAACGGACACTTCCTACGAGGTAAGCGTAATCTTTGAGCGCATTCGGTAGTTATAAATGAGCTCTGAGCTCCGGAGTCAATAACCGCACGGCAGTCTTGATACCGTTCATCAATATCGCGAATATGCGTTATGGTAGTACCTAAAACTACACCATAATCCTGATTATCGATCGCTGTTTCGAGCGATTCCTGTATCGAATCACTCACGGAGTGAGACGAGACTAGCGCCTGGTGCGCGTGAGAAAGAGACGGCAGCGCGGACGAACAACTATTCGTAGCTACGGCTGGCACGGCCACCGATGCAAGTGTACGCCCCGAATCTTTATGTTTTTTTTTTTTTTTTTTTTTTTATTTATTATTGATGAATAACATAATTACTTAAAATTATTACGGCATTTAAAACCACTGAGGTTTGTGTTAATGCCGTTTTATCTACATCGATAATACAATATAAGTTCACAAGTATCTACGTCTTATAAATATGCACTTTTAAACTTTCGCGTTTTATTATAAATAAACAAATACCTAGACAGGGGTCATCGCCAGTCGCCCATTAAAGGCATATTTTATATTAATATGTAATTTGCGCCAACCCCCGCCCAATTCGCCATTTACAATGTACTTACTATAGGTTAAAGTAACTGGTAATTCATCTCTAAGCTTCAACAATATTCACGTTATTTATGAAATGATTTTTAAGTTTCGATTTGATATTGTTCGTCGTAATGCTTTTTCGTAAATCAGAGGGTATTTCGTTAATAAACCTGGGCGTAAGGTATGCCGCGGTCCGCTCGCCGTACGTATTGTTGGCTCGAGTAGTACGCAGCCGGCGCTCGGCGACTGCTCGGGTATATACAGGGTGGTGCCGCTCAGTTTGGACTTCATTATTAAAAAAATATTGTTTTAGAAAACATAACCTAAATTGAGTCATTATGGGCAGGATTTTACAATACTTAAAGAAATTACTCTCGTCATTACGAAATTGATTTTTAAGTTTAACTGAAACTAAATTTTTAAGTATTCTAATTTGTAGCTTATATATTTGATTTAAATATGATTTGTAGGTACGACCGTAGCTACTAAGGCCATATTGGATAACTGATTCAGCCAAAGCATTGTACAGCATTAGTTTGACCTTGAAGGGTATTCTGTTTTTAAGAATTACAATATTTGCTAGAAATTGTCTTAACTTGTTACAAACGTGCTCAATGTGTTGCCCCCAGTCGAGTTTATTATCTACTATCAACCCGAGGTACTTTAAGGAGCTAACTTCTTCTATTATCGGGCAGGTACATGTTGAATTGTAAGAGTTATGCAGACAGTTATGGTTATGAGCCACTATGTTCTTGGTGGGACTGCGTTTCAAGTAGGGAGATGTAAAAGATAATGATGTTGCAATGAACAAACACCACAAGAAATTGTACTTTTACAGTCATTACATTTATGATCTGGTTTAAGACAATTTGTGCATAGATTTAACGAATGCACACGGTCCCTTCGTTGATCGACTGACAATTTACGAAATTGATCACATCGATAAATCATATGATTTTGTTTACAATGCGCACAAACTAAGTTAAAGTTCGCGTTGCGATTATGATTGTTATTATTCTGCGCTCGCGTCGTCGTAGCTAACACAGATTTGAATGAAGACGGTTTTTGAAAGTTGCTTTTGTGGGTAGTTTGATTAAAAGTTTTAACCGAAGTTGGCGCAACAATAGAAGACGGGTTATTAAATGTACTATGTTCTAACACTTTAATCTGTTTATTAACGAAGTTTATGAGTTCGGTAAAAGTAGGTATTGTTTGTTGGTCTCGACCTTCTTCAAATAATTTTCTAGTGTGAGGGTCAAGCCGTCGCAATGCTAAATGACAAAAGAGAAAATCGTCTAAGTTCGATATATTTAACGCTTGAATAGCTTTTAGCGAGTGATCGAATGTTTCTATGAATGATGCCAAGTTTAAAACAGTGTCTTTAGTAAGCGGCGGAAAGTTTAACATTTTATCAAGGTACCTACTTGCGAGTGTTCTATTGTCGTGATATTTATCTATCAGACTTTGCCAGACTAACGAATAATTAGCAGCCGTTATAGGTAATTTTTTCGCAAGATTCAATGCCGAACCCTTTAGACAAGAAAGTAAATAATGAAATTTATCAATATTAGAAAAATTCCTATTATGAACTAACGATAAAAAAGTGTCATAAAACGTTATCCAATCTTCTATTTTACCATCGAATTCAAATAATGACAATTTAGGTAAGGCAGGGCTAACTAACTCCTGTTTTTCTACCGATTGGGAGTTATTCGAGTGCTTTTTTGCAACTAATTGACATTTAGTATACATCTCATCAAATGCTTCGAGTTCCCTCAACGACATTTTCTTTGCTGGATTTATTTGACTTTCAATTTCAAACAAATCAAAAATGACCGTTTCAAATTTCGTACGAACATTTTCTAATTCGGAGATTTGTAATAAAAATGAAGGCAATCGGTCTAAATGTTGATCAACCGTTCTGGAAACATCGAATAACTTTTGTAATTTAGTAAACAAGTACTCCTTTTTACAAGTTAAAGTAGTACGTTTCACTTCTAACGTTTTATCTTCTAACGCCATTTTGAATTCCAAATTGCAAATTGGTTTTTTATAACGAAAAATTAAAGAAATAAAGAAATAATTAGGAACACTAGTTCTTTAATCTTGGCTCTGAAGGGCCAGAAATGTTGTATCGACAAGTGGACTGTATTTTTTAGGAGAAAATGAATTAAAAATCGATGACTCGGGTTGCACAAATCCGACAACAAAGCAAGGGAGTACGACTCACCTTTCCTCTGCAACAGCCGGCTTCTCACGTAGAATCGCAACTCCTGAACTGGTGAAGGCGTACGACGTCTTCCGAGACCCTGGCCAGGGTTGATAGGTTCTAGAGGGAAACGCTGTAACGCACGGCGTATAACGCGACTGTCGCACCGAGCTCTCGACAGATAACTGTCTGATTCAAAATTTTGAAAGCTTGAGGCGCTTGTGGCGCTAGTGTCGCTGCGCCTAATGTTGTTCTACCACCATCGCGGGTAATATCGCAAGAGTGCGGTAGTTCCGACTGAGCGTCGGTTAAATGGTCGCATCACATGATTTGATGTAGGAAATGTACAACCACGAATACGGAACAATCATTATATATTTTTAATATACATTATGTATGAAAGAAAAACAAATAAAATTGGTTGCTATGTCCACTAGGAGTACATAACGCACATCTGCCGCACACTAGAGGTGAGCAAGCGCCTAGACGCGCTGTACTCGCTGCAGTGCGGCAGCGGGCAGCACGCGCGAGCCTCAGCCACCTGCGCGCTGCTATACGGCAGGCCGGCGCCCCGCGGACCGGAGCCCTTCGCGGTGTTACTGGCGAGGCAACATCACCTAAATGCGGCCCTGCACCATCTGGGGCAGTGCGTGCCTGTCGCTGGCAGTGAGTACGGTTTTTTGAAACTATATTCGTTCCACTGCATGGCAAATGTTTCCCCTAAAATCTTTAGGTCCTTGGCGATGAAAATAGATTAGTGGGCCCAATCTATTTTGTTAATGTGTAGATCGTACTTACCCAATATTTCAGATTTCAATGTTAAAATGGATAGAGACGCTGGCGATCACCATGCGGAATTTTATCCGCAAACCATTACCCTTTCCCTAACAAAAAAAAACAGATCTTAGGCATTTAATATCACATCCTATTGATATATATTTCCCTATTTTATTGCGTCATCTGGGACCTATTCTAATGTCTAGGCAAATAGGCAAATTATAAAAATTGTTCCATTAGTGCTTTACTTTATTTTTATTAATCACATTAAATTCTAAGTTTAAAATCGTTATTACAGAAGTGAACGACCCAAAGTCACTCCAATTCAACTTAGACAAGATGACCATAGACAATTTGATGACAACTATGACGCGTCAGATCGAACTGGCTAAGTACTTGGCAGCCTGCGAGACTACCGGCCGGCTATCAGAGAAAGTGCTGAACGAAATTATACCAGTGCAGAGCAGTCGCCGGGACGACAATGAGTTTAGGCCGGTGACGCTGTTTGGGTCGACCACAGACAAGATAAGACTTGTGGCCGTGGTGTTGGCAACTGGGCAATCCATTGAGGCCGGATTCGAGTTGGCGTTCAAGTAAGTTTTATTTGTGCCATTAATATTAATTTTGAGTCCCATTTAAATAAATAATAATATTTAAATAAATGATTAGATTGCTTAAAATAAAAGAGTAATGTCAGAATTTCAAATGAACCTTATTTTTTAAGCTACTCGACTACCGGCTTATATTTATTATTTTAACCCATATTGTCCACTTTGAGATAAAGTCAATTTCAAAATTCAAAATTCAATTTATTTTTTTATTCAAAATGAACTTTTACAAGTGTTTCTTAACGTCAATTCAAAGCCAAGTGCCGATAGTCTATTCAGAATCTTTTTTCTCACATCTTGGTACAAAAATAAAACTTTTGGGATGACTGTCCGGCACTTAATGATCAATCTAGCTGCTACTTTTATAATGTAGTTTAGTACGTAAGTATCGCCTTGCTTCAGTAAAGATTGTATCTTAAAACCTTTAATATAATTATTATATATCAAAACTTTTATTGATATTAAACTTTTTCAGAATTATAACGGAGCACAAGCTCGATTCCATGAACATATACACACATGTTGCCAAGTATCTGGTGCAATGTGACAGATTCCTCGAGGTCAAAACGCTGGCCAAATGCATTCGCCTCTCCAAGGAAACCGCTGCGAAGTAAGTGTAATAACTTAGTTTAATGATGAACATTAGATGAAAAAAAATGGAGTATTGCGCATGTAGGGTTACTGTATAGTTACTATTAGTAGTATTAGTGCTGTCGCGCTACGACCCCACAGCGCAAAAAACAATGGATATTTACCACAGATGTAGACACTCAAGAGTCACTTACATTTTTGTGTAAATATTCGATCGAGTTAAAGTTAATAAAAACAGTAATATTTTTGGAATCTCTGAATAAAAACATATCTAAGTATTTTAATCAAAAAACCAAGCACTGTATGCGAAATTGCGAAAAACTCTAATTACCATTATGATTATAGTTATAGTTATTTAAATTTACGCAAGTTTAATTACAATATGAAAAAAGGCAATAAAAAAGAAATAATTATAGCTTGCCTAATTCTTAACCTGATCTTTAATATTTGTAAAAATACTGAGATCGGATGTTGATGACGTAATTGTCGATATTGATTTCCTTTGGCTTACAGAGTAGGAGTAGATAGTGTTGATTAATTTCGGCAAGTTAGATGGAGCCACGATAACATAGTTGGTAGTGCACCTGACTCGGTATGTCATGAGGTATAGCTTCGAATCCCGCTCGTGGATTTTATGAAATATTTACCATTGACAAACAGTGTTTCATTGGTTAATTTAAGTTATTGGTGACACGCCAGGCGTGTCATTGAGCCCCCTGTGATCATTTGTCATGACAAGCTCGTCGTGTCATCGGCGCGATGTCGGTTAACAAGTAGCGTATGTTCGGTGCAGCCTGATGAGCGACCAGGTGCTGGAGGCGGGCGTACCTATAAAATGTGTGTGGCACATTCGTCATTCAGTGACGTCCGCGTCGTAGTGCAAGTTCTAACTAGTCCGGGAGGATATCGCGTTGCTATATTTTTATATAATAAGTATTATAAAATAAAACCATTGGTTTTGATAAAAACAGTGCATTGTAAATTAACATTAAAACATCTATAATTACATCAATTAGATTGCCAGCAAGGGCCCTGAAGGGGTGGTGTCTGCCAAATCCCAAGTACCACACAACTGATAATAGTTAGAACTTGCACTATGACGACGCGGACGTCACGGAATGAAGAATGTGCTATTATGTTGTTTGAGAAAAGTAGGTATTTAAAAATAGTCATAACTTTTTTCACGCAGTTATTTGAACTGAGCTGCCATTGTAACTATTGAAGTACATAGAAGTAGCTTTCTGATGACATATATGCCGTCGTTATTGGTTCCAGGAGCGCTTTGTCCGGTTCTCCTTTCTTTGTTAACTATGGAACGCTAAAGTTTAAAAGTGTATATAAACAATGTAATGTTTGGTGCAGCCTGATGAGCGACCAAGTGCTGGAGGCGGGCGTGGGCGCGGTGGTGGCCCGCTGCGAGGCGCGCGGCCAGCTGCACGACGAGCAGGCGGAGGTACTCATCGCCGACGTGCACAGCCTCACCATCAAGGTATATATATCATCACTCGTTAATAGCCGTCTCGGTAGTGTACAGGTTCATCATCATCATCAGCTCATTGTACATCCCCACTGCTGGGGCACGAGCCTTCCCTGTGGAAGGATAGGGAGAACGGGCCATAAACCACCACGCGGGCCCAGTACGGATGGGTGGTTGTTAACGACTGCTAATGCAGCCGGGACCAACGGCGTTACGTACCTTCCGAAGCACTGAGGAACTCGAGATGATAAATTTTTGGTGACCCATTTGATGAACGGCCTTTGTGTTGTTGCTTAACCTCAGCACTTCGCAGACCGGGCGCGTTAACCACTGTGCCATCGAGCGCCTCGAGGATATCATGGAGGGACTATATAAACTGTAGGACAACGTGTATTATTGCCGGAAACGAAATAAACGCGGTTTTAATGTAGTGGTTAAGACCACTGGTCTACAACCCAGAGGTCCCAGGTTCGATTCCCATAGAGGGTTACATGTCTGTGTACTCGGTGGTAGGGCTTATTTGTCCGCCTAGCTAGCTACCACCATATTATCTAAATATGCCGCCATAACATCAACGTTTGTAGCCGGTAATCCGGCAGCTAAAGATGAGCTAGCGAGTGTCTCAATAGTTGGGGATTCCGGGTGAAGCGCGCTTCCACTTTCGGCCTTATTAACACTTAACATCAGGTGATATGAAGGCAAAGTGCTTACTTGTAAGAAATCTATACTAATATTATAAAGAAGAAACCTTTGTATTTTTCTATGTATGTTTGCCTCGAATAAACTCAAAAACGACTGGACCGATTTAAAAAATTCTTTCACCATTAGAATGCTACATTAGTGCTGAGTAACATAGGCTATATTAAAAAAAATGCGGTACGAAGCCCGCCGGGTCAGCTAGTATATAATAAAGTGATTTTCTTTCGGCCGCACAGATCTCGTGCTACCTGACCTGCCGCAACGTCAGCAGCGCTTACATCTTGGCGGCGCGCAACGAACGCACCAGCGACCTGCGCCGCGTACTCCACGACGCCGAGCGGCTCGGACACGACGCCGTGCGCAGCGCCTGCCTCAAGCGGCTCGGCGCGCACCACGCCGGCTAGATACGACGCCG
>CAUJAO010000350.1:0-14254 GCA_963082485.1 Eudonia mercurella
GAAGCTCCGCTATTCACGGCGGTTCTCTAATATTAGTAAAAAGCAATATTAAATACAAAAATCGCAACGATATTGTTGACCTATCAGTGGAGCGTAACATTGAACTATCGTGTGTGGAGTTCAATAGTTTTGTAATAGTGTGTGTATACCGACCCCCATCGGGCAATTTCGATATTTTTGAATCAGTAATGGAAGACGTACTTAGAAAATTAAAATTAAAAAAGAAATTTGTTTTAGTATGTGGAGATTTTAATATAAATATTTTAGAAAACACTTCAACGAGTGTTCGTCTTCTTGCCTTATTTAAATGTTTTAATCTTTTAAATTTATTTCTTGAACCCACTAGAATAACTTCACATTCTGCCACTTGTCTCGATAATATTTTTACAGACTATGACCCTGTTTCCAAGTCACTCATTAGTAATCTTACGTCTGACCATTGCGGTTTGAAGGTGACCTATGATTTTGATATTAGGGATGAACCAAAACTAGTGAACTGTAAACCAGTTACAAAAGAGCGAGTGGAGTGTTTCAAAAATAGTATAGCTTGTAAAATTAATGCATTACCCTTTGTACAAGAGGATCCAGATGTACTTTATAGTAATCTTTTTAACTTAATCAAGACCGAATACAACCAGGTGTTTACACCAAAAACAATAAAAATTACTCATAAACTTAAGTTCTGTGACTGGGCCACGACTGGTATATATAAAAGTAGAAATAAATTGTATGATTTATATAGTTTAAAACAATATAACCAAAATGTTAATTTTACGGAATATGTAAAGAATTATTCGAAAATGTTTAAGAAAGTGTGCATAGTAGCAAAATCTAATTACATTAAAGAAAAAATTAAAAAGTCTAACAATAAAATTAAAGCCACTTGGGACATTATAAACCGTGAAACAGGTAGATTTAAACCACGGGATAATACTTTCACTTTAAAAGTAAATGACAATTTAGTTAATTCAGACTCACAAATTGCTAATATTTTTGATGATTTTTTTGTAAATATACCTGTAACAACAACGTCAAATTTAGATTCATCACCAGAAGTTGCACAAACTTTACTCAAAAAATATGTACCAAAATGTAATCTTTCTTTTCAATTTAAATACACTGATTCAATTAATATTATTAAAACATTCAAATCACTTAGAATGAAAAACACGAGTGATTTATGGGGTATATCTGTTAAAACAATTAAGGATATTATTCATTTTATTGCACCGTATCTCGCTGAAATTTTTAATAACTGTGTCGATAAAGGAATCTTTCCTGACCTTATGAAGTTTAGTAAAGTTATACCTTTATTCAAATCAGGAAACAAAGAAGACCCCAGTAACTATCGGCCCATTTCAATATTACCGGCGCTAAGTAAAATCTATGAAAAAATTATACTCGAACAGTTGATGACATATTTTAACACAAACAACCTTTTACATAGTAAGCAATATGGCTTTACTAAGGGTCGTTCTACTACTGATGCAGGTGTTGCTCTAATAAAACATATATTTGATGCCTGGGAGAAGTCTCAAAACGCTCTTGGAGTTTTTTGCGACTTATCCAAGGCTTTCGATTGCGTTGAGCACCGGACTCTGGTGATGAAGCTACATTATTACGGTCTTAAAGATTTTGCTCTAAAATTAATACAGTCATATCTTTGCTCTAGAACACAAACTGTCGATATAAATGGTACTAAATCATCTGGTTCTAATGTAAAAATGGGAGTTCCACAAGGGTCGATTCTTGGTCCTTTTCTATTCTTGATTTATGTTAATGACTTGCCATTCTTTGTAGAGAACTTCTGTGAAATCGTATTGTTTGCAGATGATACTTCACTCATTTTTAATGTAACTAGGTGTAGGACTAATTATGAAAATGTAAATAAAGCTCTTTCGGAGGTACTCCGTTGGTTTACTATTAATAATTTACAGCTTAACGCTAAGAAAACAAAATGTATTAAATTTATATTACCAAATGTCAGAAATGAACCAATTGATATTAGAATAAACGGTGATCAATTAGAATTGGTGGATTCTACAGTCTTTTTAGGCATAACCCTTGACTCAAAACTTCAATGGAATCCTCATATATCGAAATTGGCCGGTAAACTCAGTTCTGCTGCTTATGCCATTAGAAAAATTAGGCAGTTAACAGACGTTGAAACTGCTAGAACAGTTTATTTTAGTTATTTTCATAGTGTCATGTCGTATGGCGTCCTACTGTGGGGAACAGCGGCTGATATTGAAACTATATTTATTCTACAGAAACGAGCAATAAGAACAATCTATAAACTAGGATCACGAACTTCCTTAAGAAATCTTTTTAGGGAGATTGGTGTCCTGACAGTTGCATCTCAGTATATTTATAATTGTATAGTTTTTGTACGTTGCAATATCAACTCCTTTACTAAACATGGTGACGTACACAATTTCAATACTAGAAATAAGACAAAACTTGTAATGCCACTGTTCAGGTTACAAAAGGTTCTTGGTTCTTTCTTGGGGCAAGGTATACACTATTACAATAAAATACCAAGTACTGTACTAGATTTACCTTTAGATAAGTTTAAAAAACATGTGAAATCTTTATTACTCATAAAAGGTTATTATACAGTCAAAGAATATTTAGATGATAAAACAGCCTGGTTATAATAAAAACAACATTATACTCTAGAATCATCATAATAAAATTAATTTATATAATTTGTATACTGATATGATAGCCTTTATCAACAGTGTCCTACAGATAACAAACAGTGTTGCGTTAAATAGATCACTAAGTTTTTTTTTTTTTATTTAGAGTATCTTGAGTGTGTCATGCTCTCTTTACTGTCTCTACGGTGGTGGCGTGTGCGTCGGGTCGTTACGTTCCCTAAAATATGGTTGAGCGAAGCGATGGCTGATTCATATGTCATACTCGTGAACGGGTGCCGCCTGTGGAGGCTGGTCTGCTCACGCTTACTTATCTTATTTTTAGTATTTTTCACTATAATTTGACTTTGTTTTTCTTAAACAATTTTTTAAATTCTACGATAGTACTGTAGTGGTACTGTATGACATTGTGGAAATTGTAACTTTTACCTGATGTGAATTTGTTAGCGTAGATTTTTTATTTTGTGTTTATTTTTTTATTTTTTTACATGTTGTGGTTGTCTTCTATATTTTTGTGTTTATTGTAATGGAAAGTGTCCTGCTATGATAGGGCATTTTCCAATATTTTTGACGCTGTAAGGGAGAAAAGAGCTGGACACTTGCTGAGTTTCTTGCCGGTTCTTCTCAGTACAAGATCTCCCGCCCAGAGTAGACTTACGAACCGATGGCATAGTGACATTCATAAGAGCTACTTGTAGCCTAAACTGAATAAATGATTTTGAATTTTGAATTTTTTGAATTGAAGTTAAAAAACATCCTAACTCAATAGAGATGGTTGGAATCTTCCACCAGCCTTGGATCCCATCATACACAATATTAAATCCCAGCCCCAACACCATACTGCCAGACCAAAAGATACTGTAAGCTCTTTCTGCGTAAAACGGAACACACGTGATTAATAAATACTAAAAATATATAAACTTTGGGAAACTATCAAAATCGCTTGGTTGTAGTTTCGACACAGTATTGTGGACCTTCAATGAGTAATTGGGACGCTTCTATATACCTATTCTTGCAGTGGAGATTTGTCATAGGGCTCTTAATATAATAGATACACCATAAAAATTGAAATAATTAATTTAGATGTATGTTATCATTACTACACTCTATATTGGTCTTATAAATAATAATTTATTCGTTGAAATAAAGGAGACAAACTGTTTAGTTTGATTGCAGAATTTAATTTTAAAACTTACTAACTAAAGACAATTTTTTATTAAATCATCTACTAAATTAATAACAAATAATTTGGTATAGCAACAATTAATCTAAATAAATGTATTGCATGGAATACTGTGAATTTTCTTTATGAGATTTTCATTTGAGATTATATTATTTAATATTTATGAGTACCTACTCAGATCTTGTTTAGTTTAATGATGAAATTTGTTTATAGTTAATAGTCATTATTGTAATCGTCTAGTCTTTCTATTTTCAATGCAAGATTCTGGTCCATATTGTGTACATTTCTGATGAGCTTCTCTGTATCAATAGCCTGAAAAGATAAGTTAGTGTTAATTAATATTCCTATAATCGTAAACATTTGGTAAATGGATAGTTAATTATTGAATACAAACATACCATAGCCATCACATGGTCAAGTCTCTTGCTCTTCATATAGATAGTTTTGACCAACAATAGACAATAAATGTAAAGAGCTATTGCAAGCAGTAAAACACCTACTTTTAGTTTGGAGGACCAATGGCTGATCATGTTGCCCTGGAATAAAAAGTTGTTGCATCAACAGAACTATTATTGGATGGCTTCTGATAATTGCGCATTTTATACATGGCGTTAGCTGACTCACAGGCTTAACCACGACCTCCGGCAGTTCTGTAAAGTGAGACATTCAGAAAATATTGTGCAGTTTTCGTTTAAATGCAAAATTCTGAACAGATGAGCTGTCTTCTTAGCTGATCTGCGTTCAAGTTAGATCAATTTTCTTTGTCTTTTGAAGCAAAATATTTTTCACTTAGCGTTAAATTCTTTTTACAACACTTTCATCTTTCCCCACTTTGCTGAAAATGGTTTATTAATACGTATGTACGACTACGAATAGACAGGTAGGTACCTACTCATGAAATGTAAATAATAAAATAACTTTTTTTACGTTAGGGAAGGCAAGGCACAGGGATTTAACTCATACAACCATTATGATCATATCATTTTTAAAAAAAAAGCAATATAAAACAGGCATTGTGATGAGATGACAATTAATGATATTAACGCTTTAACCGCCAAGGTCGGATTAATCCAACAAATTTATTCGGGCTCATTTCGCCAAGGTCGTATATTTACAACCAAATACCACAACTTGTATAATCTGCTTTTTTTGTAATAATACGTTGTATTATATGAAAATAATGTTTATATTTGGTAAATAGTTAATCAACACTTTAGTCTCTTAATTAGAAGACCTAAGAATAATGACTGAATTTAAATAAATTACTGATATTATTCTTAGAAAATTGTATTGATGTCCCGTTGGACATCAATACAATTTCCTAATATAATATAATACTGATATTAATTTTCCCCTGTCGGAAAAATCTGACAATAGGGACGGGACATAAGCAAAGATTTACTGATAGAAAAATCTACATAAATTAAAAATATTCCTGTTTATACTGACAAATTTATTAAAAAACAAATAAAGCAACTGTTACTGTAGAAATAAATTTGTTTATTTTATTTAATTTCTTTGAAAATAAGTATAAAAATGTCAGTGACTGAATTGATGATTCCTATCCTTAGCTTGCATGTTTAAAAACGAATGTTGTTAGTACACCCCGCGCCACGGTTGGAAAACAAAACTGCCGCTTCTGACGTCATAAGCGAGTGCCGCCTTCTGGAATTTTTCATTAGTGTTCTGCTTAAGCGTGTAAGTTATTTATTATGTTCGTGTTATTGATAAATGTGTTTTAAAAACATGACTACTGCTGAAGTCTGCTCAAGATCTTTAAACGCTTTTTGTTTCATTGGGTTACCAAAATACCTACTAATACTAGAAATTAAATTACAATAAATTAAAAAGTAGCTCTTTTTTACAAGCTTTTATTAAATTTCACCTATCCCGATGGTTGTCTGTCTGTAATCAAATCTTGCAAGTTAAATTTGATCCACTTCCCGGTTACCGATTGAGCTGAAATTTTGCATGCATGTGTAAATCGGATGACAATGCAAAATTATTATAACGTGAAGCTGATCTGATGATGAAACCAGAAGGTGGCCATAGGAACTCGGTTGTTAAACGACACAACCACATCGAGTTTGGGCTCGTTTGATCCGTCTTGACGAGTACTTTGGTGCTAGATGGTAACCAGGGTCTGATGATGGAACTGGAAGGTGGTCATAGGCACTCGGTGATTAAACGACACAACCCCATCGAGTTTGGGCTCGTATGATTCGTTTTGATTAGTACTTTGGTACTCAATGGTAACCAGGGTCTGATGATGGAGCTGGAAGATGGCCAAAGGAACTCGGTAATTAAACGACACAACTCCATCGAGTTTGGGCTCGTATGATTCGCCTTGACGAGTACTTTGGTGCTAGATGGTAACCAGGGTCTGATGATAGAATCGGAAGGTAGCCATAGAAACTCGGTAGTTAAACGACACAACCCCATCGAGTTTAGACTCGTTTGATCCGTCTTGACGAGTACTTTGGTGCTAGATGGTAACCAGGGTCTGATGATGGAGCTAGAAGATGGCCATAGGAACCCGGTAATTAAACGACACAATTCCCATCGAGTTTGGGCTCGTATGATTCGTCTTGACGAGTACCTACTTTGGTGCTAGATGGTAACCAGGATCTGATGATGGAGCTGGAAGATTGCCATAGGAACTCGGGGAAATAAGTTCGTTCGTTCGTTCATTCCGTTTGTTATGAATGTGAATTCTGTCTTGGATTAGATAGATGACCCAATGCCAAGGTGTTTGTTCTAAAAGAAATGTGAAATTCTTTTCTTTAGAGAGACTTTTGAGAATTTGAAAGCTCAGTGGCACTGTTTTGTCTCATTAACACCTTTTATCAATCAAAATATCTAAAAGCTTGACTGTAATAGCTAGATTCTTTTGCCTTATTGGTATTTTAAGAAGCATAAAATGAAACTTACTTAACCTAAAAGTTCATTTTTATTTAAAATAGACTATGGGTTTTTTGAATAAATATAATTAATTGGACTACAGAAAACTAAGTTAGTAGGGACCTATATGATGCTTAATAAATAAATTCATCAGAGAATATATTTTTAAATATACACTGTTTGATTCGTTAGGTACTAAGATAAATTTCAAATTCATTACAAATATTGTTTCAGATTCTACCACAACCAAATCATGGCTACTAACTATGCTAAATATGTGCAATTGATAAATGCATCCACAAACTACGCCCGCCGCATGAAGCGGCTATCGAACAGAATTTTCGGTGAAGTAGCTATTCCTACCAATCCTAAATCGATGAAAGTAGTAAAGATGTTTTCGGAGCGACCGCTGCATACTAACGAAGAGATCATCCACTACTACCCACGTCACGTGGAGTCCCACTCCCTCATGCTGAAGCTGAGAGAGTATGGCCTGTTCCGGGATGAGCACCAAGACTTCAATGAAGAAATGAAAAGGTTGCGCGAACTCCGCGGTAAAGTTAAAGTTTGGAGAAGGAAGTTAGAGGAAAAGAAGTGAACACTTCTTTTAGATATTTGTATGATATTAGTGTGAATAAATAAATTATTACTTAAGTTGCTCTATATTTTTCATATTTATATAAAACGAATCCAAACAAAGTCGGCGCTTGTTGTTCGGGACGATATAGGGGTGAAGTGGACTTTTGAAAGCCAGTTCCAGTTCCTATGATATGGGGTCCTTCAAAAGAGGTTTGAAGAAGCACCTTGTGGGCCGGCAGAGCGAGGTTACCTGATGCTACATTTGTTTTCACGCTGCACCAGTTATCTTCGTGTCTGGACTCCATTTCCACTTAACATCATGTGGGATGGAGCCATTTGCCGAGCTATCTATAAAATAAAAAGTTGGATAGGGCAAGGCTTATTACAGTATTAAGGCCAGAGTCCGGGGCTTGGCTACACATCTTCCCTCTCCACATCTGTGAACTCTCCTTAATGACGACTATGCGGGTCGCGTTGGCTCACCGCCTAGGCTGCGATGTATGTGCACCTCATGTATGCATCTGTGGCACTATGGTGGAGAGCAACAGTCACCACGCCTTGAGCTGTTGCTGTTGTGCAGGGAGATTTCCACACCATCATGCCCTCAATGATATCATCCGGAGGGTGCTAGTTTCTGCAAACATTCATGTGCATTGGCAAAAAGGTGCCTGCCCTGGGATGCCGCAGTTGTTAGCACTTTCGCCGCTTCGCACGTTAGTCACACCATGAGGGTGGAGGCAGCTCAAAGAAAGCGGGACAAGTATTGGATACTTACAAACTATTTGTTTGTACCTCTTGCATTAGAAACAACTGGTTGTTGGGGTTCAGAGGCAAAACTGTTTTTCAGGGAAGTGGGGCGCTCCGTCTACGAGAGGGGTGTTGACCCTCGCTCAGAGTCATTCCTGGTGCAAAGGTTGTCTATCGCTGTTCAACGTGGAAACGCGCCAAGTGTGTTGGGCACCTTTGCACCTGGAATGGCGCGGGGAGGGTTAAACAAATTAAATATTGTTGTACTTTAGAAACAAATAGGTATAAGAACTGAACAAAAACTAGGTGTCTACCTAAAAGATGGAGGAAATAATGCTGGATGTGTAAAGATATTATGTATAAAAAGGCTTGAAAACTTCCGACATAAATCAATAGTGCACCACTAGCTAATAAATAGTGCTATAAGATTGTTTATCTTTGGTCTTACTAATACTGCGTTTCCTACTACTTGTCGTCATGCTGTAGACCTGCCTGCATTCGAGGTGATCCCGCCTGCTAAGTGCTGGCTAGATGTAGTGAAGCATTTAGTCCAGTATTTTTCTAAAATTTTTTAATGAATAAAATATCCGTGCTAGAGGTTGATATGAAATAAAATAAATGAAAAAATAGCCATCATTTATTTGATTACAAAATCTTTCGTCAGGGAAATAAATTGCTAGGTACATTAAATATTTCAACAAGAAATGCGTGACAGTTAACAAGTACACTGGCGTGGAGTGATCGGGACGAGGCGGGCGGCGGCGGCGGCGCGGCGGCGGGGCTCCACTCTTAACTTACTTTTAGCTTTACAATACTCAGTTCTAAATCTATATTTGTCTTAAGGTCGTAAGCCACAAACAGTCTAGGAAAAATTCAAAAAGTTACATAACATTAAATAAATTAAAGGATTTTTGAAGACCCTTTACTTTAACTTTACAATAAACTAGTATAATCATAATGAGTACATGCTGTGAGCTGTAAGCGGCGAGGGTCAAACGCGCGGAGACTGGACGCGCGGAAGCAGCCAGGGGTCACGAAACCTAACTGAGCGCTATATTGATATAATAACCGATGTTTTCGCCAAACGAACTAGGACGCGGCCCAACACGGGGCACCGGGCCGGCGCTCACGAAAGGAAACGTATGGAAAAGGTGAATTCGGCCCGGCCCGCCACGCCCCGCACTGGTCCTGCGAGCCCGGCAGGCGGAGGCGTGGAATGCGAACTGTTCAAATCGCAGTTTGGGACGGGTCTCGATAGATGGCGATAGCGTGTTTGAGTTGAACTCGAAAGCATTATGAAGATCTCGTATCATTATTATATCGTGTTCCACTATTATCATATCTCATTAGAGAATTGTTAAAACGAAGCCTACTTATACACCTATGATTAAGTGTGATAAGAGCGTGGCTGGTTCCGCGGCCGCCAGTCCCTGGAGCGCTCGCCGGCGGCGGCGGCGGCGGCGCGGCGGGGACGCGTGACCGACTATTCTCACTACTGTTTAAAGCTTGTGTTTATTATAACGAATTCTACGATCGTGTCGCGGTCACCCAACGGCCGCCGGCGCAGCTGCGCGGGCGGCGGTCGACGGGGTGCAATTTATTATGTGATACTGGATACAGTTTTAAATGATCCACATCGGTCGCCCGCAGCTCCCCGACAGGGCCCGCGACGTCGAGCACACGTGCGCCCGCGCACTGCTCCGCCCGCGCCGGCCGCCGCCCGCATTAATCTTTGGAACCGTCAGTCGTGAAGCGCGGCGACGATCGCAATATTGGATTTCTACAAATCTTTATACAACAATCAATTTATATTTACATACAGCCCGCCGAGTCCGGCTTTCTTAGCGATCTTGCAAAACGACCACATAAATAAACGTTTATCATTTCGAAGGAAACCTTAGAAGCGGACGAGACGTGCCCGCCGGGCCGCGGGCGGAGCGCCACCGTTTCCGCCGTTGTTTCCGGTCATGTCCTGCTTTGCGATATCGTGCTCTCGTAAAATATTTAGCCGTGAAATCGAGATACATAGTTGCCTATAAAACCATATCCGTTTTTAAAAGTATGTACACACCGAACGAAGCGATCCATCGGGCCCGCTCGGGTCGCGCCGAGAGACCAGTCATCTCGGCGGCATCGGCGGCGTGCGGACGCCGCTCAAATATATTAACCGCGATCATTACAATTCTGGATGAACAATTCACGACAGCGAAATACGGAGAGTCGTCCGGCTCACCAACCGGCAACCCCACCATGTCGTGGCTCCGTCGCTCGGGGACGGGGCGGCTAGGTGTACGAGTTGAAGTCGTCGATGGCGACGCGCAGCGCCAGGTCGGTGGCGGGCGGCTGGTGGTGGTAGGGCGCGGGGCGCGGCGCGGCGGCCTCGGCCTCCAGGCGGCGGCGCAGGCGCTTGATGAGCCGCAGCCGCTCCAGCGAGTTGCTCGCGTACGGCGCGCCGCCCACGCGCAGCGACTGCGAGATCTGCGCCGCCAGCTGCGGCCCCACGGAGGAGGGTCAGTACGTGCGGATCACTCTCCCCCTGCCCTCGAAAGGCGAAATCGCTTCGCTTTCATCTCTTTCGCATGCGAGACAGATACTATGGAAGCCAAACGTTCCGCCATCACATCGTGAGACGTGCTATCGAGATCGGGAAAGAGAGCGCGGTATACAAGGAGCACTGCGTGATAATTGCATAGAAATTGCTCTTATCGAATCAAATTAACTAATTAATTATACATTAACTTTAAAAATGTGTGCAGTGCCGAGTCATCGGCGTAGCAAATATTGCATAACCTGTAAAATCGCAACCAAACCGCAGTCACTGCAGAGCCAGCTGCGGAGGACAGGGTACTCACCGCGGCGTGCAGCGCCAGCTGCGGGGGCAGAGTACTCACCGCGGCGTGCAGCGCCAGCTGCGGGGGGCAGGGTACTCACCGCGGCGTGCAGCGCCAGCTGCGGGGGGCAGGGTACTCACCGCGGCGTGCAGCGCCAGCTGCGGGGGCAGGGTACTCACCGCGGCGTGCAGCGCCAGCTGCGGGGGGCAGGGTACTCACCGCGGCGTGCAGCGCCAGCTGCGGGGGCAGGGTACTCACCGCGGCGTGCAGCGCCAGCTGCGGGGGGCAGGGTACTCACCGCGGCGTGCAGCGCCAGCTGCGGGGGCAGGGTACTCACCGCGGCGTGCAGCGCCAGCTGCGGGGGGCAGGGTACTCACCGCGGCGTGCAGCGCCAGCTGCGGGGGCAGGGTACTCACCGCGGCGTGCAGCGCCAGCTGCGGGGGCAGGGTACTCACCGCGGCGTGCAGCGCCAGCTGCGGGGGGCAGGGTACTCACCGCGGCGTGCAGCGCCAGCTGCGGGGGCAGGGTACTCACCGCGGCGTGCAGCGCCAGCTGCGGGGGGCAGGGTACTCACCGCGGCGTGCAGCGCCAGCTGCGGGGGCAGGGTACTCACCGCGGCGTGCAGCGCCAGCTGCGGGGGGCAGGGTACTCACCGCGGCGTGCAGCGCCAGCTGCGGGGGGCAGGGTACTCACCGCGGCGTGCAGCGCCAGCTGGCGGGCCAGCAGCGCCACGTGCGCGTCGGAGACGACCTGCGTGGAGAGGTGCGCGAGGAACTTGCCGCGCAGCCGCTCGTCCTTGCTCTTCACGAACACGCGGTTCAGCCCGTGCTCGTACGGCTCCACCACCACGATGCAGAAGTTGAACTGGCCCTGCCCCGCCCGCAAACATACAGTTACAGACCGAAAACATTCCGAATGGTGTTTGTTGACCATAATTTAAATTTTATTATTGCTTATTCATTAATCCAGGAAAATTGGATAGAGTTTTAGATTTGGTAAACTTTAACATAGACGCTTATTATTAATCGTGTTGTGTGCACATGTTTTAGATAAGGATTTAGCTCTTATACAATTTATCATGCTTTTTTGTTATTTTTTAAATTTCTACCTGTTTTGTGGACCTATCATCATCATCATCATCATCATCATCATCATCTCAGCCAAAAGACGTCTACTTCTGGACAAAGGTCTCCCCCAAAGATCTCCACAACGACCGGTTTTGTGCTGCTCGCATCCAGCAGCTTCCCGCGACCTTCACCAGATCGTCGGTCCACCTTGTTGGAGGCCTGCCCACACTGCGCTTTCCGGTACGCGGTCGCCACTCAAGGACTATTCCGTCGCAGCGGCCATCAGTCCTGCGAGCAATGTGCCCTGCCTACTGCCACTTGGGCTTAGCAACTCTTCGGGCTATGTTGGTTACTTTTGTTCTTCTGCGGATCTCCTCATTTCTGATTCGATCACGCAGAGAGAAACCCCGAGCATAGCCCTCTCCATTGCTCTTTGAGTGACTTTGAGCCTTCTGATCAGGCCCATATTGAGCGACCATGTCTCAGTCCCGTATGTCATCACTGGCAACACACTGGTCAAAGACTTTCGTCTTGAGACACTGCGGTATATCGGACGAAAATATATTTCGTAGCTTACCGAACGCCGCTAAGCCTAATTGGATTCGACGCTTGACCTCTTTGCTGAAGTTGGACCTACGTATCTGGACTGTTTGTCCCAGGTAAACATAATCGTCCACAACTTCAAGGGCAGAGTCCCCAACCTTCAGAGGAGTGGGTACGACACGTGAGTTCGACATAACTTTCGTCTTCTCCATGTTCATTTTAAGACCCACTTGTTGAGGTCACCGAGCAATGTGCCAAGGTTTTCCAGGGTCTCTAGGGTCTTCCAGGGTCCAGCCATGACCACTATATCGTCAGTAAATCGAATGTGAGTGATGTATACGCCGTTGACCTTGATGCCGCGTCCTTTCCAGTCCAGAAGCTTGAAAACATCTTTCAGTGCAGTAGTGTACAGTTTCGGAGATATCACATCTCTCCGTCTCACTCCACGCTGCAACTGTATAGGTTTCGAGCTCTAGTTCTGAAGACGGACTGACATTGTGGCGCTTTCATACCGTACCGGTAGTCAATTTGACACCGCTGGAGAGACTGTAGCACGGCCCATGTTTCAATCGAATCAAAAGCTTTTTCATAGTCCACAAACGCTAAGCAAAGAGGCTGGTTATACTCTTCGGTCTTCTGTATAACCTGCCGCAGCGTATGTATGTGGTCTATGGTGCTGAAGCTTTTTCGGAAACCAGCTTGTTCGATAGGCTGGAAGTCATCAAACCTGCGTGCGAGACAATTCGTTATGACTCTCGAAAACAGCTTGTAGACGTGGCTTAGAAATGAGATGGGCCTGTAGTTCTTCAGCAGGGTTTTGTCGCACTTTTTGAAGAACAGTACCACCATACCTTCGTGCCACGTCTCTGGCGTTCTGCCCCCTAGTACGACGAAATTAAATAGCTTCTGAAGAGTTACGAGTACCGGTCTTCCGCCTACTTTCAGAAGCTTGACTGTAATTCCGTCAGCACCTGGTGCCCTGCCGTTCTTGAGCTGTTTGAGAGCCATACTAATCTCGTACAGGCTGATGTGTGTGTGTGTGTGTGTGTGTGTGTGTGTGTGTGTGTGTGTGTGTGTGTGTGTGTGTGTGTGTGTGTGTGTGTGTGTCTGTAACGAGCGGGCGCACCTTGATAGTGAGGATGTTGAACTCGGCGCCGGAGTCGTTGTAGACGATGGACACGTAGTCGTTGCCGATGTACTTGCGCTTCTCATTGCAGGTGGGGTCGGTGGCGGCCAGCGGCATGGCCGTCGCCACGTGGAACAGCACCTGCGCACGCGCACCATCAGCTCGCTATCCGAATGTTGAAAACGTGCCCAATCTTTGTCTCGCATCACTAAATCTGACTCAAATTCAGTTGCGATTCGACTTTTACGTCGCTGTGTAGTTTCATTATTATTGGACGAAAAACAATCCGTCGACGGCGCCATGAAATACTTTCAAATCGTTACATTTATAAACTGAATGGGTTGAATTAACGTGAGGGTATTTCACGATAGATTAATTCGATCGATACAGTCAGCATCGAATCGATCTTAATCAAGATCAACTTAAGTAAAATTATGTTATCTTTAGTATTTCTTGACTTTCACAGTTCATATTTTTAGTAAAAATATATAAATTAATTTTAACATTATAAGATCCAATTATGTCTCGCATTGTAGCAAAAACTATCAAGACCTTTTTGCCTAAAAAATGAGGACGAATTTCTTTTTATACAGGAACAAATGCAAGGCATACCACTGCAC
>CAUJAO010000351.1:0-19747 GCA_963082485.1 Eudonia mercurella
AGTATATATGTTAACGGAAATGTATGTAATCAGTCATTGTATCTAATTCCTAGGAAATGTATGTAATTCCTAAAATCGCCCAGAAATGTGTGAAATAAATTATATTCGACACATTTCCTAGGAAATCTATACATTTCCTAAATAGCAATCGGAAATGTAAAACATTTAAGATATCAATGGGTACGCGGGGATAGCGGGGCGAGAGGAGGGTATTGCATCGTCTGATCAGGCGATATCGCGCTAATTGATTTTGTGATAAATGCACCTTAAAAATGGCTTGTGTTGAAACGCGTACCAAAAATGTATCAATTCTAGCTACCAATAAAATTCGAAACGCTTACCAAAACGGATAAATGCTCACCAAATTGTGTTTCCTAAAATATTATGAAAAGGATACTATTTACTACTACTACTACTACTCCTCCTGGCCGATTTCGGCTACTTCCGCTGTTGTTGGCGTTCGTGCGCCCTTAGGTGGCTTATATAGCCTATTTTCTTTAAGAAGGTGCGTGCGCATAGGGAGCAGGTCAACACACCATTCTCAAAATTATAACTGACCACCGCCGTTGGTCGGGCCTTCAGTTCATCGCGCTTGGCATCTAACTCAGAACGTCGCAGTGACTCAAAATCAAAAACCTTGCCTCTGACCAGGGATCTCCACTCCGGGCGCTTCGATGCCAGGTGTTCCCATCGCGCGGGATTAATGTCACATTGCTTCATATGGCGTTTCAGCACATCCTTGTAACGGAGAAGTTGCCCACCAAGCTTGCGCTTGCCCTCCTTGAGTTCCGAATACAAAATGCGCTTTGCCACTCTCTCCTCCGCCATTCGCGACACGTGACCGCACCACCGAAGCTGTCGCCGCATAAGGTAGGCTCCAATGCCACCAACATTAGCTCTTCGCAGCACTGAAGTCTGAACACTGAAGTGTTTCGAACACGATCGGGCCATTTGATGTTTAATATTTTCCTAAGACATCGCAGGTGGAAGCGGTCCAGCGCACAGATACAATTTATATTTTTATTAAATACAATAAAAATATATAAACCTTTTAACTGCATTTCAGACCAAATATGTTATTTTGTCACCAAATAGATAACACCAATATTTTATGCCTCGAGTTTTAATTTGGTAATTTTTGCTTTATGTTGTCTAATAAAAAAAATATAGTAATATATATATATAGTAGGGCAGCTAGTATCCTCAATCATTTGAATAATAGTGTAAAAATTTGGTGAGCATTTATCCAATTTGGGAAGCAAAAATAATATTTGTACAGTCATTTAATTTATTTGGTACTTAGGATTAGGGTCTAAAAAATATTTCTGGTGAGCGTTTAAATTATACCCCTTAATAGATAGTTGATTTTTGAAGCTTTAATTAGTAAGATAATATGAAGCTATTATATTTTACGGTATGATTGTTACCTGATTGTCTCAACTAGTGCCTTAATAAAAAATGTTATTCTCATTTTAACAACGTGTTTTTATACAGAAAGCATACTTTTTACACATTTCCTAATACGATATTGGAATTATATACAATTCCTAGGAAATGTATACATTTCCCAGGATATGTATGTATTAAATAATTTTTAAAACAATATTTTACACATTTCCTAAATAGCTTCGGAATTGTATACATTTCCTAGGAGTTGTAAACAATTCCTAGATTTCATAAATTTCCGGTAACATATATATAATTAAAGTTTTAACAATTTAGAAGGAATTACAAGATAAATATACTATAACTATAATAGTACCTAATTCTAGCCCAACATATACAAATAATTATAAATTAGAAACCTTATTTTGATACTACAAGTAACTTCTCTGTATCTTCATAGGACATGGGTTGCAAAATATTTTTAACTTTGTTCTTACAATTGGTATAACTAAAGGGAGATATGTCACAGATTTTATTTAATCGGTTGTAGAGAAAAGGACCTAGGAAAAAATAGAACTTTTCTGTAAAAGAGTATTTGATGCATGCTTTTTGAGTACATACGATATCTTTCCGTCTTTTCATTGTTAATTCAGTGCTAAATGGGAGGGCTGTGTGCTGTTTTACAACGATGTGCATTATGAATAATTGTCGAACTGACAATACCTACGTTGCATGACTTATATAAGAGGTAAGTAGGAAAGAGATAGGGACGGACAAGTCGACACCTTGAGGATCTCTCGCTGAGCTCTTTCTGTGGTTACTAGTAAGGTTTTATTTAAAGCTGTATCTGCAATATGTCGTATCTTTTTTAATACAAATATTAACTTACGCAACCTAACCTTAAAGCCATAATATGTGGTTTGAAAGAAATTGTTTCCAGAAGTTGAAAAAATCGACCCAGATAACTAAATCAGGCCTATCAATCGACGAACCGCTAAAGAGGAAGCCAAGAATCGTAGTGATCGGTGTGCCCTCTAATATGCAGGAAAATGAAGTTTTGACCTGTCTGTACCGTCAGAATTTTGCCGACCAACTAGCTTATATTAACTTTGAGACTTTTCTAGCCTCGACCAAATTAAGTCACAAGTCAGTTTTGGAGGTTTCTTTAATGCTGGTTTGGAGATCTACTTGGTCTTGGAGAGTTTGGATGGAGGAGTGAGCTTTCACGATTCTTACTTTCAGGGACTAATATTGGACAGTCCTCTGAGATGTTCCATGGGACACTTTACGACACAGATTATGAATTCGTAACTTTTGTTCCGAATTTAGTTTGCCCTCAGTAGATATATGGCAAACTTCATTTAGGCATTGCTCTATGGTGGTCATCCAGTTTTGTATTTCTGGTGTAGCAATAACTCCGAGAGTGCCTTCTTCATTGTTTTACGACTGTTATCCTGGCATAGATGGGCAAGAGGGCGAAGATGTTGGTGGCGGAGTTCAAGCAATCCTGCTGCTCCGGTTGAATGGACTATCCATCTTATCAAAAACTACTTATTTATTTTCTATACACTAATCATATTTACTAAAACTTTAATTAAATGTATTATATCACATGAGACACAGTTTATAGTTCAAATCAGCGCGATCGCTGAAAAAACGAGGTCACGAATTACGCAAATGATTAATTAAATATTGTTATTTATAGACACGTCAGTTCACAACGGTGCAACCGATGTCACTCGGTACACACGGTAGCACCTAACACGGTATACTCATGGGGTGCGGGTTCGAATCCCGCTCGTGGAAGTTTATTCAACACTTTTTTCAAAACTATAATAAATAGGTAACTTTTAAAGGTAAAGACGTGCCGTGTGGTGCCGGCCTAGAATTGCACCACCCCAACTCTTCCCGTGGGTGTCGTAAGAGGCGACAAAGGGACAAAACCAGGGGGCGGGCAGCAGCGCCCCCTGTAGAACAACTCCATTACCACACACTGAACTGCGATCCCCAACCCGCATGCCCAGCGTGGGGATTATGGGCACTAACCCCCCTTATGATAGTACAAAAAAGGCAATGGCCCCTAGTTCCCGGCCGCCTCGCTATTCCTGGCCAAGGCAGCGGCCATGGTAACGGCGGGGCAGGGGGTGCTAACAATCACCGGGCTACCTCAGGCTGCCACAAACAACTGACCCTGGCAACGTTCAACGGACGCACTCTGAGGCTTGACCACCATCTAGCGCAGTTGGAAGTGGAGTTAGAGAACATAAAATGGCATGTTCTGGGGTTATGTGAAGTCCGTAGAGAGGGGGAGGACACCGTAACCCTAGACTCGGGCCATGTTCTCTACTTTCGCGAGGGTGATAAAACATCCCAGGGTGGCGTAGGCTTCCTCGTCAATAAGGTCCTCTCTAACAACGTTGAAGAAATCTCCAGTGTGTCGACCAGGGTAGCGTACCTGATCATTCGGCTGTCAAAGCGTTACAGCATGAAGGTCATTCAGGTTTACGCACCGACCTCGACACACTCAGATGATGAAGTGGAGGATATGTACGAAGACATATCCAAAGCCTTGCATAACACCACTAAGGCTCATTTCAACGTTGTTATGGGGGACTTTAACGGCAAGGTGGGAACCCAGACTGGCAACGAATCCCGGATAGGAACGCATGGTTATGGAGTTAGGAATCACAGGGGGCAAATGCTTGTCAACTTCCTCGAGAAAGAGGGGCTGTTCTTAATGAACTCCTTCTTTAAGAAACAACCTCAAAGGAAGTGGACATGGCAAAGCCCCGACACTGTGACCAAAAATGAGATCGACTTCATCATGACAGATAGCAAGCACATATTCAGAGATGTCTCAGTGATCAACAGGTTCAATACCGGATCTGATCACCGACTCCTCCGAGGCTCTCTGAATATCAACTTGAAGCTTGAAAGAAACCGTCTGATGAAGTCCACGCTCCGTCCTAACCCAATCCAAATCACGGCGGGCGCCGAGAAATTCCGGCAGATTCTCGGGGACAGATTTGCTGCCTTGGAACCCACTGATGACGCTAACGAGACCCTACACAATCTGGTCGAAACGTTGAGGGATGAGGGCATTAAGTTCTGCAAAAAACAGTGTACGGGCAAGAAATCCAAACTCTTGGCTGAGACTCTCGGGCTGATGACAAGAAGACGGGAAACCACCCAAGCGACTTCGTCGGAGCGGTCAGACCTGAACAAGTAGATTGCGAATATGGTACGGCGCGACCTTCGGAGCTCCAACACACGCCTCATTGAAGAGGCGATAGAGCGAAACCGAGGGTCCAAAGTATTCACTCAGCAGCTTGGCAGGAGCCATCTGACGAAGCTTAAAACGCACGACGGGAGGACCGTATTGTCGAAGCCGGCGATCTCCGCCGAGATAGAGGATTTCTATGGCCGACTATACGCTACACATGCCCCTCGTTTCCGACGAGACTACCACGATTCCAGAGCCACCCTGACACGCCACTACACCGACGAACTGCCAGACATCAGTCAAGACGAGATCGTGTTAGCTCTGAGCCAGCTTAAAAATGGAAAAGCCCCCGGTGAAGACGGAATTACATCAGAGCTTCTGAAAGCTGGAGGAGCCCCTGTTATACAGGAATTGCAGAAGCTCTTCAACGCCGTCCTTCACAGTGGGAGAACTCCAAAGGCGTGGAGCGGGAGCTTGGTGGTGCTGTTTTTTAAGAAAGGACATAAAACTCTTCTTAAAAATTACAGACCCATCTCGCTCCTGAGCCATGTCTATAAGCTTTTCTCACGAGTGGTCACGAATCGTCTCGCCAGGAGACTCGACGAGTTCCAGCCACCGGAACAGGCCGGGTTTCGCGGAGGATATGGTTCACCACATTCACACAGTGAGGCAGATTATACAGAAGTCTGAAGAGTATAATCAGCCCCTGTGTCTAGCTTTCGTGGACTATGAGAAGGCCTTTGACTCTGTCGAAACCTGGGCTGTTCTGGAATCCTTACAGCGATGCCAAGTAGACTATCGTTATATCGAGGTGTTGAGATGTCTTTACGAATCCGCCACCATGAGTGTCCAAGTACAGGGCCAGCAGTCTAAACCCATCCAATTGCGCAGAGGAGTGAGACAGGGGGATGTTATATCCCCGAAACTGTTCACAAGCGCGTTGGAAGATATGTTTAAGACGCTGGACTGGAAAGGAAAGGGCATTAACATAGACGGTGACTACATCTCACACCTGCGATTTGCTGATGACATAGTTCTGATGGCGGAGTCGCTAGAGGAGCTGAACCGGATGCTGGACGGCCTAGCTTCAGCCTCGCGACGCATCGGTCTTGGCATGAATTTGGATAAAACCAAAGTCATGATCAATGGCCACATTGATCCAATACCGGTCGTCGTACATGGTCACCTTCTTGAAATCGTTTCCGAATATACCTACCTCGGGCAGATTCTGCAATTAGGTAAAAACAATTTCGAGAAGGAGGCCAAGAGGAGGATCCAGCTGGGCTGGGCAGCGTTTGGAAAACTACGTCGAGTCTTCTCGTCATCCATACCGCAATGCTTGAAAACGAAAGTTTTCAATCAGTGCGTCCTACCCGTCATGACTTACGGAGCTGAGACGTGGACACTCACGGTAGGGCTGGTCCACCAGTTTAAAGTCGCTCAGCGAGCTATGGAAAGAGCTATGCTCGGAGTTTCTCTGAAGGATAGGATTCGTAACGAATACATCCGACAGAGAACCAAAGTCATCGACATAGCTCTAAGAATTAGCAAGTTGAAGTGGCAGTGGGCCGGCCATATCTGGCGAAGAACCGATAACCGCTGGGGTAAACGTGTTCTTGAGTGGAGACCACGACTCGGTAAACGTAGTGTAGGACGACCTGCGGCCAGGTGGGATGATGACCTGCGAAAGACTGCAGGCAGATGCTGGATGCGTCAAGCTGAGGACAGGGCGCTATGGCGCTCATTAGGGGAGGCCTATGTCCAGCAGTGGACTAAGATAGGCTGATGATGATGATGATGATGAAAGGTAAAGAAACTGGACGATAACTTAACTGACCATAGAAACTAAAAAGGGGAAATTGATGTTTATTGGAGATGGGCTTATTACTTAGAGGTACTAGGTACGAGTACTATCGCTGAATTATAAACCCTCTTGTATCGTTTTTGTTGATTGTACTTCGGATAAGTCTCCTGGACCCGTTGGGAACTCATATATGAAAGTTTTAAAATATATTTTAAAATTTCATGGACCCAGTGGGAAAAGAAGAACAATAGAGTCGTGGACCTTTGAGAATAAGCCATTACTAAGTTTGGCTGCTCCTTGCGCAGAAGTGAAGTGGTCTGCGTAATAAGATAAGGAGACCCCAAACGTAAGCTATTAGTAATTCTAGGCTGATACCAGTTTTTAAAATAATATAATTTTCGTTAATTTTTAAAAGTGAATTACCAAAGTACTATGTAAGGCTTATTGAATTTTCGTTAATTTTTAAAAGTGAATTACCAAAGTACTATGTAAGGCTTATTGACTTTTTGAGATTGTTTACAGTGACACAGTAGATAATGAATTGCCGACAGGCCCGTGTCGGCTGCCACGCGCGCATAGATGTCATCCGCGTGGATTGTTTGCGGTACGACAACTCATTTTCCTTGACTGTTTTAGGTCGGAATGGTTTTTATTAGTGGCGCCTCTTCGCGAGCTCACATTTTCCGGGACGTGGACGGCTACGGATGATATACGGCACGATTCAAATAAATAATAGATAATGTATTTGCGCGCGCGGCGGCTGGCGACCGGCGACCGGCGCGGCGCGCTGCGGTCGGCCACATCAAAGGTGCCGGAATTAACTCGCGCCGCGCTCCCATTCCGCTTCCGACGGCTGCACGGTCCGCGGCAGGGCTTCATGGGCCGAACTAACACGGCTTATTAATCACGATAACTGATTTTATAATTAATCCCTAGCCCACTTCATGATGGCTCATATCAAAAGTGTACCTGCCCTGGAGGGCCGACGCACGCGCCGAGGGTCCATCCCCAGTCAGCATTCAGTAACATATTAATAAACGTCCCTCCGACCTTGCAGAATTACAAAACAAAAAGTTTTACTACCTGTCGTAAAAATATCTCCCGAGCAGCAAGTACGTCGCTAACACGCCTTCACAATGAGTGTTTTCCAATATCTTTTTATTATTTTTATGCCTTTTCCACCTGCTGCACGCTCAAACGCTCAATGGTCCATCGCGCGGCGCAGGTACAACAGACGACGTCAAACTGTTTTCTAATGGCCGCGTGTCGGTCGAGGAAAATCCCGCAGAAATACACGTACATTTAGATAAATAGAAAATTAGGCCATCCAACGGGCGATGTAGTACCTACGTGAAGATATTTATTGCACTCGTAAAATATTATCTATTTGCATAAATAAACAGTATCAATTGAAAATAGTACAAATAAATAGTCTGCTAGTGGGAAATAAATAACTCGGAGGCGGCGCACAAACATTGTCAACGCGCAGCTGATATACAATATTGCACGCACGTTCACTTGTTTATGTTTGTACTGTAATAGCGGCCGGCGCAGTACGCGGACGTGCAGCAGGCTGACCGGGCTGACCGGGCTGACCGGGCGCCAGGGATCGCGTCCATCATACTACATTGCCAGTATTAGGTATAAGTAGAGCCGAACCGTGGAAGGGTAGAAAACTCGCGCAGTAAAAGGAAGTACCGGTAGTCTTAAATAACTCTTAATTATCTCTTTTATTTCTCTTTCTCAACCATTATCCACTCAATGTTGAGTGTAGGTCTCTTCTAATACACTCCATTTCCTTCGATCACAAGATCGAAGGAAATGGATGGTTGCCTGCCTACGTTCCTGTGCCCAACTCTAGGTCTCCACTCCAGCACTCTTCTCCCCCATCTGTGGTCCTGTCTACGGCATATATGGCCTTATGGTCTGCCCACTGCCACTTTCTGCTGGCTATCACCTGGGCTATGTCGATCTGTTTCATTCTCCTCCGGATATCTGCGTTTCTGGTTCAATCACGGAGGGAAATACCCAACATAGCCCGTTCCATGGCTCTCTGGGTGACTTGTAGATTGTGCACCATCTGCTTTGTCAATGTCCATGTCTCGGCTCCGTAGACCATGACTGGAAGGACGCATTGCTCAAATGTCTGACGTTTGAGGTTGATGGGAATATTGCTGCCCTTGAACACTTCAGACAATTTTCCAAAAGCACCCCAGCCTAGACGGAGGCGGCGCTCAATCTCACTATTTTGTCCAAATTTGCCAAGGTTCAAGGTCTGTCCCAAGTAGACGTATTTTTCCACCCTTTCAATGGCATGTCCATGCACAGTGATGTGATTTATGTCAGTGTTGTTTTTTTTACACACTATTTTGGTCTTCGATGTGTTCATCTTTAATCCAACAATCACTATGATGCATCATAAAGCTCTCCAATCATAGCTGATAGGTCCCCTACGTTTTCAGCGAAGTTGACTATGTCGTCTGCAAATCGAAGATGAGCTAGGCGTTAACCGTTGATCTTGATACCTCTATCCGACCAGTCGACAAATCTGAAGATATCTTCCAGACATGAGGTAAACAATTTCGGCGAAATGGTATCGCCTTGCCTAACTCCTTTCCCAACAGGCACTGGCTTAGTAAGCTCATGGAGTTTTACTTCTAGCGTCGCACCACGGACACGGTAGACCGCTTTGATAGCTTCCACATATCCTGTGTCAACCTTACATCTTTGCAGAGAGTGTACAACGGCCCAATGTTCCACAGTATCAAAGGCTTTCTCATAGTTTATAAAGGCTACTACCAAAAGTTAATTGTATTCGGTACACTTTTCTACTAATTGCCTGACAGAGTGAATGCGATCAATCGTCGAAAGCCACCTCTAAAACCTGCTTGTTCCAATGGTTGGGTTGAGTCCAGTCCATTTGTCAAGCGTAGTGTAATCACCTTGGTAAGGCTTAGTAGAGATTGGTCGGTAATTAGAGAGTTTAATTACATCACCTTTCTTATGTAAAATATCACGACCGCATTCTTCCATGTATCCGGTACTACACCTTCAAACAAAACTTTATTGAAAAGCAGTTTAAGTTGCTTTAGCACGTGTCCGCCTCCGTATTTCAGGTGTTTATACGTTATCTTGTCTTGGCCTGGTGAATTTAGCTGACTTGATGAGCTCAAGTGCATTCTTATCCTCATACAAACTAATCTCAGGGAGGTCCTTCATTATACTCATGCTTAATCCGGGATTTCTTCTCTTTATTACAGCTTCGCATGTGTGACCGCGAAATTTCAGAAAAACAAAACGCTTTTTAAACTAAAATACTGGTAACACTGCATCGGTCACTCATATCGAAAATATAGTTAAAAGTTAATACTGAATAAGAAACAAAGAAATTGAAATTTTAAGAAAAAATATTGAATGTGACTAAATTTAATTAAGCTGCTCTGAAAATAACGATTGACTGATCCAGAGTTGCCAGCGTTTTTACTTTTGAATGCGTTTTTTCGCGGTCATACATGCGAACGCGAAGCGTCGAACAACATAGTAAATTACGTTTTTAACAGCATGGTAGAACTTTTCTGTTCGATACTCAAATCTTAATAAATGTTCTAAAAATAAAATTAATAGGTATAATTTACTAAAATAATACACTAATATATTTTATTTCTCGCAAAATTCTAAAATTAGGCACCTAGTAAGTACTTGATGAAAATATTTTATACCCCGCGCTCTTCAATAAATAACGTCTCTGTTCCATATACTCGTAAACACCCCAGATCTCGCATCACCAAATTAGTTAGGAGTATCGTTTTAGCTGTCACCCATTAAATCAGTTTTGAATAACTATAGGTTACTCAAACCGGGTAAGTCCTGAAAATAGATTGGTCACATGCTGCGGCCACACCAAACACTTTTGGAACCATTTATTTTATTTATTTATTGTATACGCTGTTAATTTTATGTTTTTGTTTTGACTTCAGCAAGCGATAGTTGGTGCTCATAAATAGGATATAACATCTATTTGTACATGGCTCATCTGAAATTTAAAAAAAAACAGCTGGTCCTTACGTTGCAATATTTACAATAAACAATGTAAATAGTATTTACTAAATACCCACCCAAATGTAGGGCACAATAAAATTTTGTGTCTACCCGTGCTCAGAGAAGCTCGCGATATATTTTAATTAGGTCACCCATCCTAAAACTAGACAAGGCAATATACTTGACTTACACGATCGACCCCAGCTCGCTTGCCGCCGCACCATCTACGGCCGCCAGCGTCGCGAGCGAGCTCCTCGAAATCAATTTATTGGTACCGTAAAATGGGGTTACTTTTGATATAAGTGTAACATTGATCGCAGCTATAAATCCGTAAGTAGCTGCAAATATGGGTATCCCTAGCGATCCAGGCGTCTCTAGTGCGATTCCCTCCAGGGTCATTCCGTAGAACTACATGTGGAAGACAACTGTAGAAAACAGGAGCTGTGACCAATGTTACACTTGATTCGAAAGTAGCCCCGTTCTACCGTACTTGCCTTACGAACCTCACCTAAACATTATTTGTGATAAACCGTTTCTATATTCCGAGTATTATAGGTAATTGTAAAAAATGTTTATGTCATATTATATTTAACTAATCTAAATTGCCTATGACGGTTGAACGCAGCGATTGCACACAAGAGACACATGAGTCGTGAGTCGTGAGTGCTCCGGGTCGATCCCATTAAAAATTGAAGACGAGATACAGTATAGAAGTAATGGCTCCGTAGCCACGTACTCGTGCCGGCAGTACAGCCCGTGCTGCACTGTGTTTCAGAACTTTCAGTACGAATGTGCGCCGTCCTAGCAACAGCAAAGAATAACGCAATGAGATGCTTACAAAAAACCGTTCCAAAAACACCAAATAAGTACAGCACTGACTAACACTTTCTAAAACAGTAAACATTTTTAAATGAAAAATGAATATAATTATGAAGAATTTCTGTAAACAAAATAGTGGTTACCAAGAGCTTAGACCAATGAGTCATGGCATGTTACGCGTCATGTCATGGTGGCTCGCTATTACCATACGTGTCCAGGAGCTACGTTTTGACACATTCCAAAATGCTTCGCTGTCAGCTAAGTTAGCACTTATATTTCATTTGGTTATTACGCTGGTGCACGGGACACGATTACGAACCACATTTTGTTGTTGAATTAGAGATGCGGAGATTTTGGAATAATTTAAAGAAGCGTCGGGCGTCGTCGGTAGGGGTAACGGACAAATCCTCGGTTTTGAAATCGTGTTTCAATGATTATAAAATACTAGCTGTGCCCCGCGGTTTCATCAGCGTTAATTAGCGTGATGTAATACATATAGCGTCCTAGCGTGATGTAATACATATAGCCTATAGCCTTCTTATTGAGGAAGGCTATAGAAATATTTATTGAAATGGACTATTCAACACAAAAATATTTTTTCAATTCGAATTTCGAATCAGTAGTTCCTGAGATTAGCGCTTTCAACCAACCAAACAAACAAACAAACAAACTCTTTAGCTTTATAATATTATTATTATTTTACTAGCTGTGCCCCGCGGTTTCACCCGCATAAATATAATAACACAAGTAATATAATACAATAATCTACATCTATGGGTTTTTACGTCAGTAAATGTAATCCTAAGTCTACCAATAAGGATATAGTGGGGTGTATTAATCATAAACTGTTTTTTTGAAAGACGTAAATCTAAGCGAACTTCTGAACTAAATAAGATTGATGTGTGTTGATGATCTAGCCTGTTTCATTCCCAAATTCTAAGAATCCTTATCCTTGGACATTTTTTTTAAACTACAAAAACGGTAAACCTATGATTTCTTATTAAATAAAAAAACATTTTTCTTCTCTTCTGAAAAGTCGGGTTTTGGTTTATACGCCAATTTAACCCAAAGGTACCGATACTAATTCAGTGTCATTTGTACAGTCAGGAAGATAGTAGATATGTAGGTAGATAGATAAATTCATTATTGCTCACACACAAATTAATGGAAATTAGTTAAACCAAAACTTAAAGCTAGTATATGGGCAAAGGCGGTCTTATCGCTACAAGCGATCTCTTCCAGACAACCTACAACAATATGTTACTAGCAGATGACTGAAGTAGTAAATGCTTGTGCAGATAGTAGTGATAGTTTAATAAATTCTAAATAACTTAATAGACATGATGATTGGTCCGACCGATTTCGGTCATGGCGACCGCTTCGACTCCTAGTCGACACGGCGCTGGTGCGCCCGAAGATGGCTAACATAACCGATCTTCTTAGTAAACTGGCGTGCGCACTGAACGCACGTAAGCTTACCATCAGCATAATTATAATGGATTGACGCGGGTTGCCGGGCCTTCAGCTCATCGCGTTTTGTATCGAGGTTGGTTTTACGCTGCTCCTCGAAGACACGAACTAGCCTCTTCACACACCCGCGCCATTCCAAGCGTTGCGCCGCCAAACCCTCCCACTTGGACGGGTCGATATTGCACCTCTTCATATGCTTTTTCTGAACATCTTTATACCTGAGGAGTTGACCACCACGCTTACGCTTGCCCTCCTTCAGTTCAGAGTAAAAGATGCGCTTTGCCACACGCTCCGCGGACATGCGTGAGACGTGTCCGCACCACCGGAGTTGCCGACGCATTAGGTAAGACTCAATACCACCAACATTGGCCAGTCGCAGAACTTCGGTATTACGCACGCGATCACACCATCTGATTTTCATGATACTACGAAGGCATTTAAGGTGGAATCGGTCTAGCGTGCGTATGTGGTGGCGGTACACACACCATGTCTCAGAGGAGTATAGGAGGCTTGGCAGCACAATCGCCATATATACAGATATTTTTGTGGCCAGTTTCAAGTCGTGCGAGCAGAAGACCTTTGAACATAGCTTTCCAAATGCTAAAGCAGCAGCACCGATCCTGCTATTGATCTCAGCATCAAGGTCGCACTTGGATGTTATCATGCTTCCCAGATAGCGGAACTTATCAACATGCTTCAGCATATCTTCACCAAGTTTTATCGCCAGTGTCTCACGACCATGGATGTCCAAGGACATCACTTCCGTCTTTTTGACACTGACCTTTAGGCCAAACTTGCAGCAAACCTGGTGGAAGTGTGACATCAGCTGTTGAAGTCCACCTGGGGATTCCGCTAAAAAGCACAGGTCATCGGCATATATGATCTCGCTGATCAGTGCATACGACACTTTGGTACACGCTTTGAATCTGGCCAGATTGAAAAGACTACCATCTGTACGGAAGCGGATATGGACTCCCTCGGAAGAGGTTTGTAAAACCTCCCTTACTACAACTGCAAAGTACAACGAGAACAGTGTGGGTGCTAAAACACACCCTTGTTTTACCCCACAGGTAACTGGGAAAAAGTCAGACTGTTCTCCGTCTACTGTGACGCAGCACTGCATGTCGTCATGCAGGAGTCTTATTAGTCTCACAAACTTCTCCGAGCACCCCAACTTCTTCAGGACCAACCAAAGAGCTTCACGAGGCACACTATCGAAGGCCTTCTCTAAGTCAACAAAGCAGAGGTAGAGCTGACGACTTTGTTCTCTGCTTTTCTCTTGAAGTTGACGAATCAAAAAGATTGCCTCGCATGTGCCTCGATCAGGTCGAAAGCCAAATTGGGTCTCAGGTAGTATCTTTTCAGATAGAGTTTTAAGGCGGTTTAGGAGAACTCTGGCAAATACCTTTCCAGGGGTTGAAATTAGGGAGATACCCCGATAAGACCCGCACTCCGAGCGGTCACCTTTATTCTTGTAGAGGGCAATAATGCGAGACAGTTTAAAAGCATCCGGGACTCGCTCCTCCTCCCACATGCGTACAAACAGCGCCCACACCACAGAGTACAACTCCTCACCTCCGTACTTCAATAACTCCCCCGGTATAAGGTCGACGCCTGCCGCACGCTTATTTTGTTGCTGTCTGATGGCAGTGACTACTTCGCTACGTGACAAAGGCTCGTCCAACTCCGCAGCAAGGGAAAGTTGACTCATCAAGCTGATATGATGTAGATTGGCAGAACGATCCACATTGAGCAAAGTGTTAAAATGTTCTGCCCAACGTTGCAGTACGTCGTCCTTACTTGTTATGAGGGTCTCTCCGTTTGAGGATTTTAGAGGAACCCTTACACGGTAGGAAGTACCAATCAGCTTACGAACCTCGCAATAGAACTCCCCAAGCTGGTTAGAGTCTGCAAGCAACTGCATATGGCGAGCTTTGTCTTGCCACCACTTGTCTTTCATTTGTCGAGACAGCTTTCGTAACTCTAGGTCACTCGCTTTGACCTCCATGGCTCCAACACCTTGCCGATTGTAATGTCGCAAGAGGTCACGGTGTTTACTGACTGCAGCCGTAAGAACCCCATCATTCTCATCATACCAATCTTCATTACGTCGGTCCTTTTTACCCAGAGTAAGCGTAGCGACATCCAACAAATGAGAAGACAAGGTCCCCCAATCAGCCTCAATGCTTTCGGCCTCATTTGTTTCTGGCGACAAGTTTTCAGCTAAGCGTTGGGCATACCTTCGTCTAACCTCAGGATCATTTAGCCTTTCTACGTTTATAAACGCAGGCTTCTTTGTGATGAATCTCCGAGGGTGGCGAAGGCGGAGTCGCAGCTTAGTGACAACAAGTCTGTGGTCAGTCCAGCAATGAGCACCACGCATAACGCGGGTGATTTGAACTTGACCGAAGTCTCTTTGTCTTACAACAGCATAGTCGATTAGATGCCAGTGTTTGGACCGCGGGTGCATCCACGTGTTCTTGTGCTTAGCGGGAAGTCTGAACATAGTGTTCGTTATCGCAAGTTCATGTTGAGCACAAAAGCTTAGCAGCAAATGACCATTTCTGTTCATGTTGCCGACTCCGTGTCTACCCAGCACACCGGGCCAAGCCTCATAGTCACGACCAACTCTGGCATTAAAGTCGCCCAATAGTAATATTTGCTCTTTGGGGTGGATGTTGTCTAGACATTGGTAAAGTTCTTCATAGAACTTGTCCTTAATGTCATCAGACTTGTCTAGAGTTGGGGCATAGACACTGATGACATTAAGGTAATTGTCTTTGTCAATGAAAAGGCGCAGTGTGGTAACGCGGTCCGAGATATGGACTGGGTACTCCCTAAGTCCTTTGACAAGATGGTTCTTAATGGCGAAACCTACTCCCGAACGTCTAGGTTCTGATGATGGTGTACCTTTCCAGAAAAAAGTGTAACCACCACCGTTTTTCACCAGCTCTCCTTCGTCGGCAAGATGTGTTTCGCTGAGAGCAGCCACATCCACATTATAGCGACGAAGTTCACGAGACACTATTGCGGTTTTACGCTCGGGGCACGCATTGCCATCGCGATCAAGTAATGTTCTCACGTTCCACGTGCCAAATGTCATGTCAGGTGTAAACATGATTTGGTTTTTTCTGTTATTTCGACCACGTTTTTAGTGATGCAATGGCAGCCGCGGTTACTACCACCGTCCGGAAGGGAACGAGCAATTTTTAGGGCACCTTTTCTAGCCCCCTCCCCAGCTGAGTGAGGAAAGCAGTGCCTCCTTAAATAAGGCTGCTCAGTCACCCCAAGTGCTGCCGGACCCACACTGTCGTTCCCAATTTGCAGTGTAGAAACGACCACAGCGTTATACAACACCCCTGGGGCCGCCTATGTGCAGGACTCGGACAAAGCCCAGTTGGCATCAGACCGGACCCTTCTACCTTGTCCCATCGCCATAGGACTTCTATGAAGTCGGAGTTCATAATTCGGAAGCAGGTCAAATGCGCAGGAGATATTTAGGTGCACAAACGTACGCGCAAACGCAGGTGCACACGCACGTCCTCCCCTCCTTGATATAGTGGAACGGAAGACCGCTACGACTAGTAGAGGGTTCGGATGACGTGTCTGGCCGACGGTAGCAGCTATGCTGACTATCGCCGCCCTCTAGGCCTTCCACCTTGCCTACTTCGCCGGGTCCGCCAACACCTGTTGCATATCTGCTGTGGGTTGCCTTCTCCGCCGAAGCCTCCATTCAGTCGCCTTTTACGACAGGTAGGAGTTACCGTAGCCCTATTCTTAGCCCGGGCTACAGGGCTAAAATAGACATAGAATATTATGATAGGTACATAATTTTTTCTCGTGGTCAGTGATTTAGTTTAAAAAATGTAGCTTTGTAAAGAAAGATAGCCTTCTACCTCGCTAATACTTCAACTACTATAAAACCAGACACAATAGAAATTCTGTCATTTGTCGGTCTCATGCGACCGCTTCCTGTCAAAATTCAAAATTCAAAATTCAAAAACATTTATTCAGTTTAGGCTACAAGTAGCTCTTATGAATGTCACTATGCCATCGGTTCGTAAGTCTACTCTGGGCGGGAGATCTTGTACTGAGAAGAACCGGCAAGAAACTCAGCAAGTGTCCAGCTCTTTTCTCCCTTACAGCGTCAAAAATATTGGAAAATGCCCTATCATAGCAGGACACTTTCCATTACAATAAACACAAAAAATATAGAAGACAACCACAACATGTAAAAAAAGAAAAAACACAAAATAAAAAAATATACGTTAACAAATTTCCATCAGGTAACAGTTGCAATTTCCACAATGTCATACAGTACCACTACAGTACTATCGTAAAAGGAAAAAAATTGTTTAAGAAAAACAAAGTCAAATTATAGTGTTATTCAAAGCATGTCGGTTTTCTGGAAACAATAAACGAAGTGGAAATAATAAAGGCAGTTCTCCTCGATACGGCAAGCATTGTGAGGAGGTTCCAGTCTCTGGAGCCCTAATCACCGGTAGCTTGGATCCTGGTCCCGATGCCGGCCCTATTTTTTAAATATTTTTTTAATGTTTTACTTATTTTGTTTTTAGAAAATATTTAAAAATGTAAATTTATATGAGAAAAAATAAATAAAGGAAAAATAATAATAATAATAATATGGTCTTGTAGAATCTGAGGTGCCGTACTATAAGTACACGCCGGTGCCAGTTCTCGAAAATGGTTATGCAACACTCTACTGGGATCGATCTGTTATCACGGGCAGGACTATTATTGCAAATATGCCTGATATCGTGTTGACAGATCGATTGACGCGCCAGGCAATGCTCATCGATATTACCATTCCGCATGACGAGAACCTTGTGAAAGTCGAGAAGGCCAAACTTACTAAGTACCTTGACCTGGCTCACGAGGTGACCGCTATGTGGGATGTGGATTCTACGATCATTGTCCTCATAGTCGTATCTGCAAACGGCCTTATAGCGAAGAGTTTCGACCAACATCTCAAGAGGCCATCGCTGGATGGCTGGATTAAGGGTCAGATACAGAAGGCAACACTCCTGGACACGGCACGCATTGTCAGGAGGTTTTTTTCTCTGCAGTCTTAATCGCCGGTAGCTTGAGTCCTGCTCTGCTGCTGGCGGCGTTCTAGATTTAAGTTTTTATAAAAGTTGTATTTTTGTATGATATTTTGTTATATTTTAATTTTTATATAATTTTTATAAAATTAGATCTAAGATTAATAATAAATAAAGAGTATAATAATCATCATCATCACCAGCTCATTTATGTCCCCACTGCTTGGTCACGAGTCTTCCCTATGGATGGATAGGGAGAACGGGCCATAAACCACCACGCGGGCCCAGTGCGGATTGGTGGTTGTTAACGATTGCTAATGCAGCCGGGACCAACGGCTTTACGTGCCTTCCGAAGCACGGAGGAGCTCGAGATGATAAATTTTTGGTCACCCATCCGATGACCGGCCTTGCGACTCGCAAATCGGGCGCGTTAACTACTGCGCCATCGAGCTCCTCCTCATAAACTATAATAATAATAAACGAAAATTAAAATATCGTGTTCTTACTGGTAATTACTGGTAAAGTATAATAAGTGTACATTTCGTTGAATTGAGATAATTGAGATAATCAGGTTTGAAAGTTCAAGTCGATCTTTGACTATTATTGGTTAAATTGAATTGTTGCGAAACTTTACATGTCTAATAATAGATTAATTAATATTCTACTTTAACTGTGTTTCGTGGCCGTCTTCCCGATTTAAATTATTAGGGTGCTTTTTTATTTCAATCGGTTCACGCACTACTCTTGAATAAAAGTGGCGATGGATTGAATTTTACCGTACGCAAGTCCTCTCCACAGATCGCCACTTTACATCGCTCGCCACATACATTTCCAGAGAAGCATTCTGAGAAAAGCTCAAACTTTGGGACTGCTGGCTCATGAAGAAACCACTAAATACGTAAAGCAGTGTATGAGCTTAGCTTTTTTGCCAGTAGAAGACATAGAAGATGGCTGGTTGGCGTTAATGGAAGATAGGTAATTATATTTAAATAATTAAAGTATTATATTATATTTTACTATACTATATTTATTTAAGTATTTGGTACATTATATTAATTTTTATTATAATCACGTATTTGATTCGTATTTTCTATTTTGTTTCAGTTACCCTGAGGAAAATGTTATTAAATTGAATGATTGCTTCGTTGCACAATGTGTACAGAATCCTGCCATGATACAGAAATGGTGCTGTTACAATAAGCTTTACAAAAACAAACTTGGTGGAGGCATGGAATCAGCGCCTTCAACAATTTTTGGGCAAAAATCTTAATTTGATTTCACTTATACAAATGATTGAAATGGATATTTCTACATAAGATAGAGCCCAACAGAGGTAAAATATTGTAACATCTTGTTCATTTTTTGGATAGTAAGGTACTGTAAAGTTATGTACTGATATAGTTCTTCTTTTTAAATTCAATCAATCAGCCAAAGGAAGAAGAAAAGTATTGAAAATGATAACACTTTAGCAATATTGACAAAAAAATATCAAGAAAAAGTTATGCCCCTAAAAGACTTTTTACAAGAAACTGCTCGATTGTTGATTAATTCAAAAACTATTTAATTATTTGTACTTTTTTTCATGTTAATTATTAAATAGTTATAAAATATTCATAAAATACAGTGAAAAAATTAAACGCCCACCCGACCCAGCCAGGAATCGAACCTGGGTCTTCCGCAATCCGGGCGGCTGCACTGCCCGCTATGCTACCGGGAAGGCTGACGTAAGTGCTGAATTTTGTCACCACTTTTTAATATTTTTTTTCCTTCGTTCCTGGCTGGATCGTTTGGGCGTTTAATTTTTTACTGTATTTTATAAATATTTAATTCAGCTTCAGTGCAGCAATTAGCACTAAAAATAAAAAGTAAAATTTACTATAGCGTTGTGTTATCAAAAGAGATGGACAAAAAAAATTCAGAGTTGACAGAAACGAAAAGTGTGCC